>JANHZT010011117.1:282091-298174 GCA_032468215.1 Stegonotus admiraltiensis | reverse complement strand
TGTAAAGCACTATGAAGTGGTATAGAAGTCTAACTAATAAATAAATAAATAAAATAAGTTCTCTTTCAGACATAATCTTTGTTTTTGAGATGACTCCACTAAAAACAACAAACGGAAATGGAAAAGGAGGAATAAATGTCAATAGAACTGCACCAGTGTGGAAGAGCGGGACAAATTTTGTAACCAGAAAGTTATAGAAGACAAAGAAGAATCAGATACTGTAGTCCAAAAGGTGATAACGGAAATGCTGGTGATAGTGAACAGATAGTGTAGGCATTTGCACAAGGAAATAAAAAATTGGCTATGCAGCTACTGTAGTGATAAACAAAATGTTCTTAGCCATAGGATGGAAGAGGAAATTAACATTTTCAACTGGGCCTTAAGGATCCCAAAATTAGGAAGAAGATATGATGCCCTTTTCTGTAATAATACAGTCAAAGTGGATTTGGGTTAAAAAGTATCTTACGCAATCAACTACTGGACAAAACAGAGGTGATGTGAGCCTAAATAGAAAGACTATCACTCCAATTATGGGTATTGAATTCTACTTCTTAAAATGTGTGGCAAACAAATAAGTGGAGAGGCAGATTCCTGCAATTAATCAGGCTACATATTAATGAAGAGTAGCCAGGAATATTTGTTGGAAGCACTTAGACCAGAAAACTGTTTTGCTGAGGACTTCATACACCACCGTCACACCATGAAAGAACGAGGAAAGACAAACAATATAGTTTCAGTCTCCAGACTTTTGCTATTAGCAACCTGCAGCAAAATGACAGCACAACATCAAGCAAAAATTGCATTTATGGAGTTGGGTCAGGACATCCAGCTCAAGCTGGATGTATATACCATCATTAGAGGTACAGAAGATACTGATGTTTGCTAAACAGTTTGGTTCTAGTAGGGCTATGCATTCTTTGAAAGAGATACTGAAGTCCTTTGAAGCACACAAGGGGACAGTTCACTTCTATAGTTATAGAAGTCCAATTTAGATTTCCATTCACATTTGAGAAAAGGTGCCACTGCTTTAAGAGTAATATTAAATTTAATTAATGGATTTACTAAAGAAGCAAACATGTCTTTTACTTTCCTTTAGGAATACATTTTAATAGGTACTGCTTACCCACATTATGTAATTTCATAGCTGGCATCTACATGTTTGCCCTTCCAAAAAAAGACAAAAGCACAAGCAATAGGATCCAAATGAATTGAAGGAAGTGGATAAAGTTTGTCCTTTAGGTACTCTGATTTGGGCCCTTTTAAAAACATCAGCTTTATAGATTAGATGAAGATGGAAAATTGAAAAAGGAGAGGCAGAGTTGATTCATGGCTGTTGCTTTTTTTCTGGAAAGATGGAGGAACTGTGTGAGGTGTTGGTTAGTAAGAATGAGTACTTGCTATATAACCACAAATATTAGTCTTAAACCACCCTCCAGTCATACAATGATGTTTAAGTTTGTGAACCCATTTGAATTTTTAATATTTCTGCACAAATATGACCTAAACCATGGATCTCGTCTTCACACAAGCCCTAAAATCTGATAAAGAAAACACAAGTAAACAAATGAATCAACACATTACACACGTTCATGTATTTATTGAGGAAAATGATCCAAATCCACATGTTTGGAAACAACTGCTTTTAGAAATCTGCTTTGTTTAAGCCATGACATATGTCTCCTTCAAGTGAACTGATAATCCTCAAGGTTCATATATACATGCCATACACAAATACCGTAATATACATTTGGATTTTTTCCTCAATGAATCAATAAACAGGTATAATGTTTTGATTCATTTGCTTATTTAGGTTCTCTTTATCTAGTTTTAAGGCTTATGGGAAGAACAGATCAAATTTTAGGCCATATTTATGCAGAATATTGAAAATTCAAAACGGTTCACTAATTTTTAAGTACCACTATATGTGAATGACAGGGCAATATCAAGCCCTGAAAACCTCTTACAGAAAGATACAATTGTTATGGGATGAAATGGAACAGCTCCATAAATACATCTAGAGAAAATAAATAATATATTCAAAAAAGGCTACGCATTCCATTGATTACAGAATTTTTAAAAACTCATTTTTTAAAGCGCACACATTCTGTTTGCAGTTGGTATATTGATTGTCTGGAAATTTCGTTAGCTCTGAAAATTTTACTCTTGTTTTTCTTATATATAAGCAGAATCTTTAAAACATTAAAATACTTCCCATGCTTCCATATCTTTTGCACATTTCAAAGCCAGTTGTAACCCTATTTTATACTTGACTCCATTTGGCTGTCCACTATTACCTCAGAACAAACTGTGAGGCAAAATGGAAGTCTATAATGATTTCTAGAATGGGATAGTTCCTTGATACCTGAACTAGGCAAATCCATAGTTATGCAGAAAACTATAATGATGTTTTATATATAGTATTACTAGTACTTGTACCAATACTAGGAATATATGACATATAATATGTAAACCTTTTCCTCAGTACTAAAGCATAACCTAGATAATTATGCATGGAAACCAGACAATTTTTAAAGAACTATAGGACAAAGATAAATATGGAAAAAATATTATATAATCATAATAATTTTAACTTATGGAAATACTGCAAAATACAAACATTTCTCAAAGTATATTAAAATATTATGATACTTATATTCCAAAGATAAACATGGAAGCCATTCTAATATAAGATACAAAATATTTTTTTCTCAAAGATGATTCATTAGTGCTACCTACATTTTATTGACTACCGTAATGAAGTTTATTCTTCTATTTCAATATCATTACTGTTAATTGCTTATTAAATGTGAAATCTTCCTAGAGCAAAATCCTAGTTCTTCTAAATTCATAAAAACTATTGACAATGAAATTATCCCAGACTAACATTGCAAATGTCTTTTTTAAATTGAGTGTGTTCAGTTAATAACCATTTGTTTCTTAATATTATTCTATATATAACTTAATTGTGCTATAAAAAAGCACAATTTTGCCTGTATTTTCATCTCAATTTTTTTAAAAAAATGTATTGAGAAAATAAATCTTTCACCTTTTTTGCTGTTAAAACAATGTCCTTTGTGATGTAATCATTTGATTATTACTTTAACTGAGTCCATCAAATCACTACATAAAATATTTCTATCAGTTATGGAATAGTCATGCTCCCGAAGTGTTGGGGACAATGGACCTGGCCTGTAAATATAATGAAAGGTACCGGTAAATACATTTCTATATCATTTTCTGTTACGGGAACAGAACATGTAATACTATTTGTAAAATAAACCTCATTATTGTTATGAAAATGTAATGTTTTAGGACAAGGAGCCCAATAGTTTATAGTGTTCTGTATAGTTAATTTTTGTCAGAGATAATGGCCTAGGCTGTTTCTCCAAATTGCCTATACCTATAGTGTCTCATTGTGGAGAGGAACATTCCACCTGCCTTGAAAGAGGCATTGGCTTGCTTGCCCATTTCTTAAGGGACCTGCCCTTGATCCAACAATGTTGGATAACTATTAACCAATGCATGGCCTCCCTTTGAGGAGAAAGTGGTGGGACAACAAGAGGAAAAGTGGTACAGGGAAGAAATCATGTTGGTCATTTCATTTATGACTTCTGACAACACAAGTAGTGGGAATATAACCATTCTGTCCCGCTGACCCTCTCAACATCCTTTGATACTGTTGATCACAGGATCCTTCTAAACTGCCTATGAAAGCTTAAAGTGGGAGACACTTTTCTGAAATTATTCCACTCCTTTCTGAGCCAATAGTTCCAATCGGATTATGGAAGGGGAGATGTTGAGTATAGAGGTACTCCAATTTGGAGTACCTTAGGGCCCAGAATTGTCCAGTATCCTATTTAACTTCCACTAGAAGAAGTTCTCTGCTATCACTGAGTACGATACAATCAATATGCTGACAGTACCCAAGTATACCTTTCTGCCTCAGACTGAATACGATGGAAATCCTGATCCAGTGTCTGGACTCTGGAGGCTGTCAAGACCTGCATGGAAACAGGCTCAGAAGCAATGCAAACAGCTTGCAGTAAATGTTGATTGCAAAGCCAACTGATTCTATAACAATGCCATCCTTGCCTTTTTATGGGATTGTTCTCCCTCTAAAAGTTTAGACTTGCAATCAGGGAGTCCACCATAAGCCTTTGCTTAGCTTTAGCTAGTGCATCATCTTGAGCTTTAGCAAGAATACTCTAAAGATTGTTGCTTACCTTGCACTTGGATTCACTCAACATGGGGCTGCCCTTGAAGGCTACCCAGAACCTTTAACTGATGCAAAATGCAGCTGCTTGTAGGCTTATTGGATAGCCACAGTATTGCCACGTAACACTGCTTCCATGTGAACTACAGTGGTTGCTGAGTTGTTTCCAAGTATAATTCAAGGTTATAAATTCATATACGGTTTTTGGTCTTGGTGTCTTAGAGATCCTAAATCTACTGTCTACCTGACCTGGATAAACAGGAGTGCCTGCTGAAGGTCCCGTCCCATTAGGAAGTAAAGTGTGAGGAGGTATGACACCAAGGAGGTATGTGAGCAGCAGGAATTCTTGGTGGCTCCTATGGACAGCTTATAGCAGGGTCCCCCAAAGTAGTCAATATCAACCACCAAGATCAATGGGGCTATCCATTAGCATTATTACTTGTATTATTAGTCAAGTATAATTTATTATTTTTATATGTTTAGGAGTCAGTGAACAATCCGAACCTATATGAGTCAATGAGCTGAAGAGTTTGGTCTACCCTCCGAGACAAGAATGGTGTCTACTCTATGGCCTTTCAAAGATTAGTTTAAAACCTGGCTTTTCTGGAAGATTTTTTGTGATTATAGGTTCAAGGTATTTAGTGTAGCACCTAGTGTAACAGCCTGAAAATACATCTGTTCCGCTTAGCCGATTTGGCCTGATTTTCTGGAAGTTTTAACTGGGGGTTTTAAACTTTGCCAACTTATTTAATATTTTTAATATGGTTATAATTTTTGTATTGTATGTATTTATTCTGGCTGTTCACCGCCCTGAGTCCAGTTGGGAGAAGGGCGGTATATAAATTTAATAAAACTAAAACTAAACTAAAACTATACCTGCAGACAGCTCCCTTTTTTGTCAAATCAGACTTCTGCCTTATCTATTTTTTTAAAGGAGTATGAGAAGCCAAGTGGCTTTTTTTTGGAACTATGACAATCTTCTAACAAATATACGTATACAGGGAGATTCAGGAACTTGGCAAACCAATACTAATTATATGTCTTAAGGCAATCATTTTGTCAATGGGAAAGCTAAAACAATAGAATGCCCAGAAAACATTCTCAAAATTACAACTGTCTAACCAACCCCAAATGTTGGTGATTTCTGACCCAGAGGCTGCTCCTTGCCTTCTAGTTTAATTTGCACTTTAAAAATCCATTATTTTTTATTTTTTCTAGCGAGAAATGTTTTCAGAGAGAACAAAGCTCCAAGTCACTGAGGGGCACAGCCCAGGCTATCCTACAATAATTATTTATATAGATAGCTACAAGATAAAGCTTCTTCCCCACTGTAACTTTTTCTTCTCAGATCAGAGACTAGAGACCACGCTGTACAAGATAAAACAACTGAATGCAAGGGTATGTAACTACAGGCAATTTGTGATTATCTGTGGGAAGGCATTCTTTTATTGCAGCCTGCTTTAGGTGAAGTTATAACACTGTTTTTAAACAACTGTGTTTTATCTAGTGTTGTTTTATTCATTAAATATAAATTTAACAAATATTCTACCTCTGGCAGTAAACCAACCAGAAACTTCCAAGAGATTTTTTTAAAAAAGGATTAAAGCCTTTGCAGAAAAGACGGTGACTTTTATGTATACTTTTGAAATACCCCATTTCCCCATCAGTACCCCATTTCCAAACATTTTTTTCCTCATTTTCATCCACAGACAAGGAAACACCTAACCCAAAATTCATGGGGAAGGGAACATTCATTGCATTTATGTTTTAACAAGGTAAAGTCTGCCATCTTATATCCCAGTCCCAGGGAGCAGATTTGCACACTGTATAAAACCAGCGTTTTCCAAACTTGGCAACTTTTAAGATGCATGGACTTCAAGTTCCAGAATTCCCCCGTCAGCTTTCTGGCCAGGGAATTCTGGGAATTGAAGGCCAGATATCTTAAAAGCTGCCAGGTTTGGAAAATACCACACTAAGTGTCATATATTAAGATTGGAAACAGGCAAGCATGATATGTAAACAGGGTGAACACAGCCACTGCAGCATATATGCCCAACAAACCTATATGTGAACTCATTCTAGAAATAAACACACTACTTGTTGGGGGCAATATGCTGATTCTGTAAACCGCTTAGAGAGGGCTGTAAAGCACTGTGAAGCGGTATATAAGTCTAAGAGCTATTGCTACTTCCAGCCCCATGCTTTTTTTTTTATGACCGAGATCTTTTCAATTGAACCTAGATGATTTAGAGTCCAGGAATTCTAATTAAGAAAAGTAACATCAAGCCTCCCACCTCCCTTCGCTCTGTCCACCAACCCAGTCCAAGAATGTTACTTTAAATGCCTCAAAACTCTTTAGCATAAAAAGAACCCCCTGTTAAACACATACACACATGCACGCACACTTCTCCCTCAATACATTTCTTCTGCCATTGCCGGCGCAGGTCAGATGTTAAAATACTGAGACAAAAAAAAAAGAAACCACCCTCCTCTTCTCTCCCGCCCTTAACCCAGCGGAAGGAAAGGGACGCGGCTTTTATTTCTCCTCTCCTCTTTCGCCATCCTGCGTGTGAAGTAATTTCCCGCCTCTCCCAAGACGTCGTCTGAGTGACAGCACCAGTTCAGCCAGCCAGCATCTGCCCCTTGTCACGTGTATCCTCTCCTCCCGGTTCTCGTCCTCACGGGCCGGCCTCCTTTCCCCCTTTCCTGCTGCCAACCGCGCCGCTTGGCGCTAGGTACAAATGGGGGAATCGGAAGTTCTCGGAAAGGGCGGCTCGCACTTCGACACTGGTGGTTGTACACGGTAAAGAAAACAAAACAAAACACGCCACGAGAGATGCGGGATCCTGCAGGGGAAATCGGCTGGGTCGTTACTGTTGGACAGCCCACATTGGAGCCACTAAGCCCAGGAGTCGCGCGTGTTTTAGAGGACGAGAAGAACAAGGAGGGAAACAGCCCAGTAAGGAGTTTAAAACGATGACAGCCTTTCCTCGCGGCTGGAAAATTATTCTGCGGGGCTTGTAAATTGGGGCCTGGGGCTTTCTGGCTGGGACATAGCCTCAGTTTAAACAAGGCTTCTTTCTCCCATCGAGGAATATTTCGCTCTTTTTTACACCAAAAGTCGAAATGTCTTTGTTCTAGGTATCATATGTCTGGCTGGGTATTATGGGAAATATCGCCTATGTAGTACACTAGTTTAAATGGAAAAGGGTAAACTGGTTTCTCAAAATCAGATCAGGAATTTTGCATTACCAGAAGATTTATTTATTTTTATACAGCATTGTGATCTTACTATGTACTAAAAGATGGTCCAATGTATTATTTTTTTTCTTCTGTTTAGTGCAGTTTAGTTTTAAATAGAGCCACACTGCTGAACAGCCTCACTAAGCCAGTAAGGGCTTCCAAGTATCTAGGATCAAATTATATTACACAAAGTGAGCATGTTTGGTCTAGTGGTGAAGGCATCAGACTAGAAACCAGGAGACCTGAGTTTTAGTCTTGCCTTTGGAGTAAAAGGCTGGGTGGCTTTGGGCCAGTCACAGTCTCAGTCTAACTTACCTCATGAGGTGGTTTTGTGAGGAAAATAGGAGGAAGGAGCATTACATATGTTTGCCACATTGAGTTTTATAATGTAATAAAGGTGGGATAAAAAAATAACAAAGTCCCACAGCCTACATATGCACACCCATTTTCCAGACTTATTTGGGGGAAGCAGGAAAAAAGCAGATGTATGTGATTCTGTTAATTCCTAGGAAGCCTCAGTCATTTCTTTGAGAATACTTCATTCTATATTATTATTTGTTTCCTTTCAAATAGTTGGTCATGGAGGCAATTCATCTAGATGAACAATCTCCCTTGAATGCTGGAAACTCATTTAAAAAACACGAGAGCAACAAGAAAGGTATGTTTATTTAGCACTAGACTAAAATCTTCTCATTATCATTTTCCTGATAATTTATGCTTCCTTCTCATTTTTGGAATCTTGATTAGTATTTTAAAACTCCACAAATGGTTCTTAAATTTTCATAGCGCCAGGAATTGACTTAAAGGTGCTTTTCAAAACGCAATTGGGCTTTCTTGGTTTTTTCCTTGAAAATGTTTCACTTCTCATCCAAAAAGCTTCTTCAGGTCTGACTTCATTCTCAGGTATGTTGGGTTGGTTGAAAATCCTCCTGACCTTTTCAGATATTTCCGTAAAGTATAGAATGACAATGTTGCTTCATTTGTTGTTCTTTTCTTTGTTATGGAGAAACTTCTACTGGATCTTTTTCTAGATTTGAAGAAGGCCTAAGTTCTGAGGGGTTCTTTGATCTGTTTCCCCCTTTACTTATAGGCAAACCTTCAGTCTGGTGGTGTAGAGTTCTGATCACTCCCATTTTGTACTCCAGTGGGTAGTGAGAATCAAAATGTAATACTGATCTCTGGGTGTGGGTCTTCTGTATGGTTCAGTGTTGAAGCTTCTGTCTTCCTTAATGTTACTGTTCGGTCCAGGAAAGCTGACTATTTTTCTTAACATTTTCCCATGTAAATTTAATATACCTCTCCACAGAGTTGATGTGTTTGGTAAAAGCTTCCACTTCCTATGTTTTAATCTTGACCCAAGTATCATTCACATACCTATACCAGTGAGTGGGTGGAATTTCTATGAAGGAATCCTGTGAAGGAGTACTAAAACAACATATGTGCACACTTTAAACACAAGAATACATTAAGACAGAAGTTTGAAGATAAAACATTTCCAGATACAAGCTGAACAATGTGGTATACGCAATACAATGCATTGAGATGTGCAGATCTGAACATTGGGGAAACAAAACAACCACTTCACAAATGCATGGCACAGCATAGGAGAACAAACACATCAGGACAAGATTCAGCAGTCCATCTGCATTTGAAAGATGAAGGTTACTCTTTTGAAGGACAGCAAGGCCCACATTCTGGACAGAGAGGACCACTGACTTGAAAGAGTGATCAGAGAGGCCATCTTCATTAAAATTGAACAGCCCTCTCTCCACAAAGGGAGAGGGATACAATACCACCTATATCCTATCTGCAACACAGTCCTTTCAGCAGCCCCAAGAAGGTTTCACGCTCATTTACAGTCTGATTCAGGTGATCCTGAGAGAACTGATAAACCTCCAGGTGGCCTCAATGACTTTCAGAGAGCTAATTCAGAAAATTAACCAGATGACTGCAAAGAATATAAATTTTTCTATTCCCCACCATTCAGTTCAGAACTGAAGAAGCTTCTTGGATGAGAAGGAAAACATTTTTTTTTTGGTGGGGGGGGGAGTCCAGTTGCCTTTTGAAAAGCACCTTTGTGACAACCATGATCTGGATGATTGAGAATCTACACAGACATAACAGGGATTGATATAAATTTTACAGAGGTTGAAAACTGATCTGGGGTTTGCTATAAAAACCAAACAAAAACAAAACCTGTAGAAGAATAAAGTTGAATATTACAAGCATATACATAAATTCAAATTTACTAGTTTATTTAACATTTCTTAATGTTAAATAAACCAGTAAATTAATATAATTAAATAACATTAATAGCTTGCTTTCCATAAATAATTGATCTGATTTAAACTACAAGGGTTAAAAAAACAAGCTGGGTTCACACCTCAGTCTAAGCCTTGAGATGTTTATTTGGCTTTGCCTTAATGCATATATGGAATCTGTTTATAAATATAACCAGAATACATGAAACTATTTGGAATTGTAGAAGGGCTTGTAAGTAACCTATTGTATGTTTATGTTGAAGTTGTTACTACTTTGAAACTCTAGGCAGGACAAAATTGCCAGGACAGTAATGGCAGAAATAGCAAGAGTGGAAACTTCTGATGAAACAGTCCAGGAGAGGCTTTAACTATGACTCCAAACAGCATCTTAGCTATTCAGTCTCCCTTCCTTCCTGCTTGATAGTTGTTTAGCTACCAACTTGTGCTCTCTTACAGATACCCAGAAAATAAATACAACATTATTGCTGTGCCATCTAGTGATAAAAACATGAAAAGCCACAGCTTCAATTTTTCTGAATTAAATTTAAATTCCTTAAGCTTCCTGTAAAGTTTTGGTTTATAGTCCATTTTTGTGTCTTTATCTCAAAATAATAATTACTGATTATTTGGGACTTCAGTCATATTTCAGGCATACCATAGCACCAAGACAGCATTACTTACACTTGTCTTTGTAGGGCTCAAGATGGATGGTGCATCCTGCCTTGCCCTCCTTGATCTCTGAGTGGCTCTCAAGACCATTGATCATAGTATCTATCTGGGCCAGCTTTTGGGGAGGAATTGAATATGGGAAATTATTTTGTAGTGATTCTCCTTTATCCAAGATTGGTTCTAGTGTGCTGGGGGAAAAGTTGAATACCAGATCCCCTTATGCTTCGGGACTCAACTCTCTATCATTATGTCAGGACACTTGTGGAGTTCAGTATGTGTCTATTTTGTGAAATTTTTACACTGTTGGAGTCAATTTTTCTTCTTTGAATTTCTCTTTTTGTAAATAGAGTGTTCACAGTCCAGAGTTATCTTTTTTAAATGGCCATATAAAATTTTTCAATAAGGTTTTTGGGGCATTAGTCATACTTCAATATCAGTTTTTAGCATGTTGGTACTATAAACTGGAGATGCTGTTTAGTGTAATCAGGCCTATTACTGTTTATTATGCAAAAGTTTGTTATTTTTTAAATACTTACTGTGCATTATGTTTTTTTTTAATTTTGAAATGCTAAGTAGCTGCATTTGGGCCACAGGTTTCCCAGCTCTACTTAAAGGACAGCTTTAATGCTTTAAATTTCACTATTAAATCATTACGTTGCAAACATTATATAAAAGTAAGGGAGAATGATTTCAGTTTCTAAAATGACTTGTTTTAAAAATTTCTCCATAGGAGCACTTACAGATATTGAAAAGCTTTATCAAGCAGTACCTCAGCTTGCAAATGTATTCAGAATCAAAGGGAAAATTGGTGAAGGTGAATATGATTTTGCTTTAAAGTTTTTTGAACATCAGAGTTAAGAGGACTATAGATCTATCCAAATTTTCCAGAGCCCCTTTTATATAAATTATTTCTGAGTTTAGTTTTATTACTTGCCTTCTGTGTCAAACTATAGACTGGATTATCTGAAATCTTGTAATTAATGTGTCCATTAAAAAAAAATTAAAACAGTGCGGAAGAAGACTAATCAGTACTTTGGAATACAGGGAGAATTTACTGGCCATGTTGCCCAACCAGTAAGCTTCTTAGCCACCTCTACCATATTGCTAGTTTTCCTGGTAGATAGGTTCTCTTAGCATCCTACAATGAATAGTAGGTAGGAAAGAGAGTTAATTCATTTGTTCTCTATGCCATAGTTCAGATTCTCTTGCCTTTTTTTTCCCCCTCTGGGAACTGTTTTAAACTTTCGTTTGCAAGTGCAATAGTTCTCTTGGCTTTTATATGTGGTATTCGTAAATAGTAAGCAAAGTTTCTTCAGGCTATGTAGATGGAAACCTGCATGACTGAGTATTCCCCATAATCTTCACTGCTACCAAAAGTCTTAGAAAAGGCTAAGAAATAAACTGGTTGCTCCACGATGCTAGTTTTCCATTAAAGTAGTCCTTGATTTATGACCTTAGGATGCACGATAGCCCTTTGATCATACGACCACATTTTATGACACTTGGTGAAAATCAGCATTTACTTCCAGTTTTCATTGAAATTGACCCATAGTGAACCATTGGTTTACTTAATGACCATGGCATTAACATAATGACTGTCACAAAAAAGAGATCATAAAAATCAGATCAGTCTTATGGGTAACATTCTTTACAACTGTCATAACTTATGACTATGATAAACAGGCTCCATTATGCTTTTAAGTTGAGGACCTTATGCAAGAATTTCTCTTTATTGAGAAGAAAAGTATGTAGCTATGTGAGTTTCTCCTGCAAGTGAAGTGGAGCTACCCAGTAAGCAGATTTACCATTTCAAGCTATCATCAGGTTTGTAGCTGACCATTGTAAGGCTGATCCATGTTCTGGAGCAATACAGATAGTCCTTGACTTACAATGATTTGTTTACTGACTGTTCAAAGTAACAACAGCCCTGGGAAAAAAATGACTTAGAACTGGTCCTCTGTTGCAACATCCCCATCGCCACATGATCAAAATTCAGGCACTTGGCAACTGGCACGTATTTACAAAGCTGCAGCATCTCAGGGTCATGTGATCACCATTTGCAACCTTCCCCGCTGGTTTCTAATAAGGAGAGTCAATGGGGAAACCTGGATTTCCTTGATGACCATGTGATTCACTTAACAGCTGCAGTTATTTGTTTAACCATGAGAGGAAAGGTTGGCAAAAAAATAGGGTGCAACTCACTTAGCAACCGCCTTGCTCCCAATGGATATTCTGATCCCTATTATGGTCATAAATTGACTGTACACAAAGGAGATACCCAACTTCATGCTTCCTGTTATTTCAACATTATTCAGGAGTATGGCTTGAGTATAGTTGCTTGCTTAGGACTTGTCCATGAATGTTCTTTAGTAGTACTCTTTTTTTCCTTATCTCTGAGGGATTAGAAACCTCTTTGAAGAACAAGGAAGTAGTTCTACAATAGTATCACATGCATAGATAGCTGTGTTGCTGAAACAGCTTCAAATTAGGTGAAAGGGTTTCAGAGAAGGGAGAAAATGTCATCAAAGGGAAAAAAAGAAGAAAAAAGCTATTATTTCAAGTAACTACTTATTTTTTCAATACACTTTTTACTTTAACTCAGAGCAGATTTTAAAAAATGGAAATTGTTTAAATAAATAACCAACCTTGTCTGAATTAGAGCAGAAAGTATATTCAGAATTTTGAACTTTATAAAGCTGTAAGATCACTACAGAAGTTGTTTTACAGCAGTTTTTCTCAATCTGTGGTTCATGGAATAAAGTTCTATAAAAGTAATATAAGTATCTGCAATAGTCATCTACCTTTGTTTTGGGAAGACAAATCAACTAAGGTGGATGATTTTTTTTTCTCCAAAACTTTTGAGTGGACAATAAAGCCTGCAACATGGATGAATTTGATGAATGCGGTGTTTGCCTTATATTCTCTTTATTTATTCTTGATACAGAAAGCCAATGTGATTAAATCTTTTGTCTTAAAAAAATAAAAATCTAATATGCCCTTCTCTGGATTGTATATAATCTATTCTCTGTACCCATATGTTGAGGACATATAAATCCGTAAATTTGGAGAATCTCAAAAAATAAAAAACAGGCAAAACAGGCCTGTTCTTTGTTTTTTTATTTTTTTTAAACCAAGTGTACAGCTCCAGTACGGTGAATATAACCTTCTTTCTTACAAGTTCAGACGAACTTTGTATCACAATGATAGGGCTCATGTTCTTCCAATTGTACAGTGCTTTTTAAAAAAGAAAAGAAAAAAGTTTAAAATCGCTTATACAAGGATCCAAAAAGTTTTTGATAGGGATCTGGTGGTTTAAAGAAAGGATTTATGAAAAACAAAATTAACTACTAATTCCAACTGGAAATTACTAATTTTTTGCTAAATATATCTATATTATTTTTGTAGGAACTTTTAGTTCTGTTTACTTGGCAATAGGCCACGTACGAGGAGGCCGTGAAGAAAAAGTAGCTTTGAAACACTTGATTCCTACCAGTCATCCTGTACGAATTGCTGCTGAACTTCAGTGTCTTATAATAGCAGGGTATGTACGGACATAGAAGTATACAGAGATCTTACATTTCCACAAGATTCACAATGGACTTCTTAGCATTTGAATTCCTTTGATTTTTGTTTTTTATAGAGAAATATTTTTCACTTTTACACACACACACACACACACACACAGTCAGTCAGTCCTCAATTTACAACCACAAGTGCAAAATTTTGTATTGTTAAGTGAGAAATTTGTTAAGTGAGTTTTGCCCCACTTTACGACTTTTCTCGCCACATTTGTTAAGTGAATCACTGCAGTTCTTAAATTGGTAACATGATTGTTAAATGCATCTGGTTTCCCCATTGTCTTCGCTTGTCAGAAGGTCACAAAAGGTGATCACATGATTCCAGGACACTGCAACTGTCATAAATATGAGTCAGTTGCCAAGCATCCAACTGTAAATCATGTGACCATGGGAATGCTGTAACGGTCAGAGTTGTGAAAAATGGTCATGTCACTTTTTTCAGTGCTGTTGTAACTTCAGACGTTCACTAAATGAACTGTAGTAAGTAGAAGACTACCTGTATATACTACATGGACCATGAAATAATACATAGGTGCTATATATATTATTTCATTTGTTTCATTTCATTTAGTGACCATTCGGAGTTAAAATGGCATTGAAAAAGTGACTTTTGATCAGTTTTCACATTTACGACTGTTTCAGCATCCCCATGGTCACAATCAGAATTCAGATCCTTGGCAACTTACCTGTATTTATGAAAGTTGCACTGTCCCAGGGTCATGTGGTCACCGTTTGTAGCCTTCCAACAAGCAAAGTTAACAGGGGAAGCCAGATTTGCTTAACAACCGCATTATTCATTTAACAGCTGCAGCAATTTGCTTAACAACCATGACAAAAAGGTCGTAAAATTGGGCAAAACTCACTTAACAACTGCCTTGCTTAGCCACATAAATTTTAGGCTCAATTGTGGTCATTAGTCAAAGGCTATCTATATTCTAATACTGAATTGTGGTGAGGTTGTAATATGTCCTAAAATTATTTAAAGAAATAAAATTGTAAAATAATATAACCTAAACTCTACTATTCCACGTGTATCTATATGTATATAAAAATTATTACAAAAACAATTGAAATGATGGCACAATTGTTTCCTTAATGTGGATAATATTTTGCTGGACATATTTTAGGACATTATATCTAGGCCTTGGAAAATATTTTCAACATATACAAGCATAGATGTGAATATTTTAAATCATCTTTATTGTGTATCTTAAATTTGTATCTCACTTCATGATTGTGAATGTCCTTAGAATTACCAAAGTAGTTTTGAAAAATGACATCAGCCATTTTCATAAACTTGTTTTCTGCATGTCATCAGTGGAAAGCTGTTAGTATGAAATGATTTTCCTTAAAGAATAATGAAATATTTGTTCAGAAAAGATCTGTGGAAAAATGCTAACAATGCTATGTTCTCTCTTTGTGAGAGAATTTTTTTTTCCCTTTTGGTAGAGGACAAGATAATGTCATGGGAGTTAAATATTGTTTTAGAAAAAATGATCATGTGGTAATCGTTATGCCTTATCTGGAACATGAATCATTTTCGGTGAGTTCTAAATTCTTTTTATTAAAAGAATTAAGAGAGTTTGATTGCAAGTGAATGCACGTTTACTTATTACAACCTTCATACAGGACATCTTAGATTCTTTCTCATTTGAAGAAGCAAGAAACTACATGTTTAACCTCTTGAAAGCTTTGAAACGCATTCATCATTTTGGTATCGTTCATCGTGATGTCAAGCCCAGTAATTTCTTGTACAACAGGCAACTGCAACAGTAAGTCTGACCTACCTTGTACACGTTATGATCTTATATGGTAGGGTGTATTAAATCTAGTAAATGAATAATGTATTTAGTAAAAAATAATTGAGTCATGAACGTCTTGACAAGGTGAAGTAAAACGAAGTATTTATGGTAGATAAATTATAATGGTAGATGGGAGGAGATATATTGAAGTCATGGCCTGCCAGTTTGGTAAAATGGTAAATTTCCAAATCAATTTTGCCACATTTAGCAGACTTGTTCATGCATACATGCATTGTTCATGTTTGCCATGGTCCATCTGGCAAGCCGCTGTGAGAGAGCGGCAGGGCATGTTGCCCTTAGCATCTTTGTCATTATTA
>JANHZT010011117.1:267444-277747 GCA_032468215.1 Stegonotus admiraltiensis | reverse complement strand
CAGAAGAGCTAAAGAAGCTTCTTGGATGAGAAGCGAAACATCTTCAAAGAAAAACCAGAAAAAAGTTGCCTCTTGAAAAAGCACCTTTGGGATACCAGTTAGATAGTTCATACAAGTATCAAAACAACAATCGTAGACATAAAATGGTAGAAAAAATAGTCAAAAATCTATAGTATAAGCTTAAATAGATAGGTTCTCTAAAATCATAACGATATAACTATAAAACAAATCTTTTTGCAATTCTATTCATGAGTATTATGTAAAGAAGTGTGAGCTGTATGTATGTATTCCCAATACAGAAAAAGTAAACATTTAAAAATGTTGCAGCAAGATATTAGAACAACATTCCTTAACATGGTGCCTCTGGATATGTGATAGATTCAATTTTTAGGCTTCCAATTGGCCTTTGACTGCTGGCAGACAATTCTGGAGTTGAATCACAGAATGCTAGAAATCTGTCCTATTATCTTGCTAGCTATCTAATAACACCATATGAAAGAACATCCTAGATCAGGCCTGCACTATATACAGGTAACATGTGGCCCACCAAGCAGCCTTGTGTGGCCTGTAGATCTTTTTAATAAAAAAATAGTAAACTTACAGCACTCACAGAGGACATGCTACCAAGCACCACCAGCGGCTCCAGTATTTCCACTGTTCCCCAAACTACATTATCACCATTCCAATAATTTCTTTGTGTGGCCCATGAGGATTTTTAATGTATCCATATGTCCCTTTGCCGTCAATGAGTAGAGCGGGCCTGATCTAGAAAGTACTTTGGTTATCGAATGTTCTAATTGTATGCTATTACTTTCTAATTTTTTTTTCTATTTAACCCCAAGACGTCAGCAGATTGCCCCAAGGGCAGGTACTCCTGGATTCAGAGCACCAGAAGTATTAACAAAGTGCCCTAATC
The DNA here is from genome assembly GCA_032468215.1 of Stegonotus admiraltiensis. Lineage (NCBI taxonomy): Eukaryota > Metazoa > Chordata > Lepidosauria > Squamata > Colubridae > Stegonotus > Stegonotus admiraltiensis. Next base: position 276,831 of record JANHZT010011117.1, on the reverse strand, counting down.
AAACTACAGGTACAGTAAATTACACAAGCTACTTAATTCAAGAAACTATTAAAACTGTTAAAATTTTATTTTATTAAAATTGGTTAGCTAAAATAAGAACCTTAAATAGAAACTATCTTTATCCGAAATATTTACTACGATGTTTCTATTTTAAACAAGAGAAAAAGTATGAAGTTCAAGTGATTTTAGTTTTGTGCTAGTTTTTTTTTAAGTTCTTGTTCTGAATATGTAACATTCATTAGCAAGCTGGCTTAGAACAAGCATAATTAACATAATATTCTTGCAGGCAGATTTTTTTAGAGATTCAAACTGACAAGAATATTTCATATTTTTAAGCAGATGGAAACTAGCTGTTAGATGAGGAACTTAAGCGTTTTGGGAATATTAATATTACCTCCACCTATCTGTCAGAAAACATCATCCAAATTGATGCTGTTTCAGTCAGTGTATCTGAATTCTACAATATGTTTTCTTTTTTAAAAAAACTTGCTGCTGCTGAAACATTAATGTCTATTGATGTCTTTTAGGATCAGTACTTTTAGGATTGCAATGAAACGGATAGTGAGGAGCCCACATTTCCTTCTGAAAAAAAAGTCATGTAAATTCAGGCTTATCAGAAACATTTTGCTACAACTTAATTTTGAACTAATTCTTTAATTGATCTTTCCACAATGGCTTGTTTTACCCTTTTCTTTTCATAAATTGCATTAAGTATTTATAAGGTATTATTGCAGATCCTTTGTCCTTGCTTGGTTCTTCCTGAAGTTCATTTGGGAAAGATTATAAAATGTGAAAAGCCAAAGAAATCCTGGGAAGACCACAGTCTTATATTGAACTATATAAAATACTGCTTTCTATATAATATGCTTTGACTCCTTAGATTTTTTTAACACTGGGAATGAACTGGAATAACTAGTCATTGTTACTAAAGTCTTGTTTCTATTTGCAGCAATTGACATGTGGTCTGCAGGAATTATATTTCTCTCTCTGTTGAGTGGTCGGTATCCATTTTACAAGGCTAGCGATGATTTAACAGCTTTGGCACAGATCATGACTATTCGTGGCTCCAGAGAAACCATTCAAGCTGCTAAAACATTTGGTATGCAGGTTTTGTTATTCTTTTTCGAACCTGTTTGTAACTTTACTGTAAGTTTATTATTATTTGTCTATATGTAGATAATTAGGATTATGTTCATAGATTTCTACATAACTTCAGATAAAATAGCATTGGAATTCATCTAAATGTCAGGACCAAATTTCTTAAATCATGTCAGGCTTCTAAATAATCCCATAGGAAACAAACATACAAATCAAATTAGCGGCATCCAGTTTGCGAAATGAAAAGGCTGCAAGCAAATATGTGACTAATTAATTCTAATCAATGTTACTGGCTCTGAATCACTCCTCCTCAGATCTATATTCCTCTTTTATTCCCATTCTCCTTTCCCAGAATTGTAAACCAGACTTCTTTTTGCTGCATTTCTCAACAGTAGTACAGGTAGACCTTGACTTACGACCACAATTGAGCCCAAAATTTCTGTTGCTAAGCGAAACATTTGTTATGTGAATTTTGCCCCATTTTACAACCTTTCTCGCCACAGTTGTTAAGTAAATCACTGCAGTTGTTAAGTTAATAACATGGTTGTTAGGTGAATCTGGTTTCCCTATTGACGTTGCTTGTCAGAAGATCGCAAAAGATGATCACATGATCACAGAAGTCACAAAGTCATTAATATGAGTCAGTCGCCAAGCCTCTGAATTTTGATCATGTGACCATGGAGATGCTGCAATGGTCACAAGTGTGAAAAATAGTCACTTTTTTTCAGTGCTGTGGTAACTTTGAACAGTCACTAAATGAATTGTAAATCGAGAACTACTTGTATTCTCCACAGAAAGACTGCAAACCGAAGGACTTCAATTCCCAGGTTTGCTTCACCTGGATGCTGTTCCTCATTTTCCATTCTACCTACAGTGTTTAGTTGTAGTTATCTGATAATCATCCAGAGAGATTTATGCAAAGTACTTTGCACTAAACATCAACTTACCAGAATAAAAGATCATGATGGGGAAAATGTTTCTAAATCTGTCAGCAAAATCCTATTAAGGCAAAATCAGCAATTCAGTAAACATAGTGTATATTTGGCACTGCAGTGAAAATTAAACAGATAAAATAAAAGCCACAGTGTCAGTGCTGCTTTTGCTGCACTCCAAAGAGCCACAGGTATTCAGTTTGAATACACTTCAGATAACGTGGGGATAACAAATTTTCACTAAATTAAAAGGTTTATAGATTTCCCCCATATCCATCAAAGCAACAGCAAAAAGTACAGACTCACTGTTGATAGTGGCAGTTAAGACTTTGTTTATATGTCTTGGACAGGGGTGGGTAAATGTGGCCCTTTTGCAACCTGTGGACTTCAACTCCCAGAATTCATGAGACAGCCAAGATGTCTCAGGAATTCTGGGAATTGAAGTCCACAGGTTGTAAAAGGGCCACATTTGCCAACCCCTGGTCTTGGATATTGTGTCCCCTTGTAGTGTCATCTGAGCCTCTAATATTAGAATTGCTCAGTAGATACGGTCTTCTGTCTCTTCCTTTGTAGGATAGTGCAAAGTAGCTCAAAACCTATTTTAAGCTTGAAATAGCTGATTTGAGAATTCCATACTAAGAACAAAACTTGCAGGTCTGACTTGTAAGTTAGGTACAGAATAAAACAGGCTGCTTTGTTTAGGCTGTGAAAGACAACATCCATTTCTAGCAACACAGTTTCAAGGGTTTCCAGTTGATGAGGTGAGTGCAGCCATAAATTGCATAGTTGAGGTCTGGCTAAGTCGACTCTTGGCTGCTGTATCTTCACAGTCATGCACAGTGGGACCAACATATGCAGGACAATCAACCCAGAATTTGACAGCGTCGCTTATTTTTTCCAGAAATACATACATACGATGTGAGATGTGTTCCTTCTCCTTCCCTCTTTTTCTCTTTCTCCCTTATCTCTCTGTGAACCTGTATAGACATATTGTCTCCGCCTGGGGCAATGCACTTGTGCTATTGATTACATACCCATACCAGTGTATCTAATATTGCCAATGAATTCAGTAAGAATTGTCTTAGCAATGTTTGCTGTTCTGTATTTCCCTGCAAAACAGCAGTATGGAAGATGAATTGCCATTGTATGTCAAGTCTATACATGTAAAATTTGGAAGAGCGAAATCAATGTTTCACTTTTAAAAAATTGGTTTCACTAAGGGACCAGCGGCTGCTACTTTAACTCTTTAATTGAAGTGTTGGACCCTGTTGCAGAAAATGGCTGTGCGTTCTGAAGAACCTTCTAACAAGTGCTTTTCATTTAGGTAAATCAATCCTGTGTAGCAAAGAAATCCCAGCACAGGATTTAAAGAAACTTTGTGAAAGGCTGAGGGGAAAAACTACCAGCTTTGACAACTCGGCAGGTGACGTACAAATGAACCCTTCTCAGGAATTTGCTTTACCAATTGGAATAGGCAACGCGTCAGATTCTGCCCTTCAGGCATCCAAAAAGCACACACAATATCAAAAACAAAGCACTCACGAAGATGGTGGTAAAGAAAAGAAAAGCATACAAAAACTGCCTGAACCCAAAGGATGGGACAGAATTCCTAATAGCGCCTATGATCTCCTAGATAAACTATTGGACTTAAATCCTGCTACAAGAATTACTGCAAAGGATGCTTTGCTGCATCCCTTTTTCAGAAACGCGAAGCAATAAAAAGACCTTTGACACGTGTGTGTGTGTGTGTGTGTGTGTGTGTGTATTAAAGTATTATTAGAATTGGTCACTCTTTAAAATGAAACCAAAAATCTGAGAAACACCATTTCCAGAGCAGTGTTGCTCTAGGTCAGGGGTATCAAACTCAAGGTCTGGGGGCCTGATCTGGCCCATGGGATGCTTAGATCTGGCACACGGGGCCACCCTGGAAATAGCAAAGGACCAACCTGCAGTGCCTCTGCCAGTGAAAATGGAGCTCAGGAGGGCTGCAGGCAGCCCTACCAAACCCCATTTTCGCTGGCAGAGGGTTGCAGGAAGCTGTCGCGGCCAAAAACAGCTCGGGAGCCAGTTTTTGCTGGCAGAATGCTCGGGCCACCACAGGCGCACCCAACACGAGTGATATCGAGTTGGCCATGCCCATCCCGGCCCCAAGGTCAAACACAACCCAGATGCAGCCCTCAATGAAATTGAGTGTCACCCTGGTCTACGTGTAGTTAAAGTAGTAAATTTACTTCTGTTTTTCAGTTCTTCAGACAGGTTTTTAAACAATTTCAAAGGGCATTTGATTGTTTCACTCCTTTGTGGTGCATTCAGAAATGGCAACATAAAATCTATATAATGGGATTGAAATCTGAGAAGGGTTACTTTCTGCTATGTTCTTGGGTTTTAGCAATCCTGTTATATCATGCAGCTTCCTAATATTTGGTTTAAATTTGGCTGGGGGCAGATATGATAAATGAATTATTTTGGTAGGCAATGAATTAATTATATATTTTAGTTTCACAGATCTGGGGGGATTGATTATTATGATTTGTAACTTCTAGTTGTTGACAAATGCTCACATAGTTTGTTTTCAACAGAAGAACATTAATTTTAGATATAATGTAAGATACATGTAAATGTAGCTCCTTTGAATTGTTGGTGGGGAATTTTTGACAGTTTAATCTTAATGTAGTAGATGATATATATTGGTAAAAGTTAAGGAATTGCTCAAGAATTTATATTTTATGACTAGGAAAGAGTATTGAAAACACTGGCTCCGCGGACTTGGAACTTTTTCCTCTTAAAAGCATATGATATCATTTACTTTCTATTTCATATGCCTTCGGAACTGTTATCTTTTCATTGTATAGACTACAATATCTTTTTCTTGTAAAAACAATCTACAGATACAGCATTAACTTGTTGATTGGTATGTACCACTGTGTTATAATTTTGTGATTAATTTATTAGAATGACCAAAATAAAATCATATTTTTTTAATAAAAAGTAAAAGGCATTATATAAAATATAACAAATGCTGATTTGGAAAATGATGTCTGCAGACAAAAGATAGCATGTTTGTAATAAAAGTAATCTGTACAAATTACAAACATATCCCAGTCAAAGGGCTGCCTTAGTTCTTGGAACCAATTTTCCAAGACAATAATAAGCTTGCAAGGTAGACATACTTTAGAATGATATAATATCCCTTCTGATTTAAAAAAGAATGTATAAGATTGGAATGAATGTTCAGTTATCTTGCCTCTAATATAAAAATGTGTTTTCTATATGTAAGTCTAGGCTTTGCTAAGTAAGAATATATCTCTGATGCCCATGGAGAACAGTAATCTGCATTAGAAGCATTCTGTATTCAAGTAACCATGGCAAAGCTAGAGTCAAATCTTACTGCATTGTGAAATGAAGAGGCTTGCATGTTTTATTTATTTTTTAAGGACTGCTTTCCCAAGATCTCTGTTTATTCGAATAAAGCTGGAAGGTTAGTTTTCTTAGATTTGTATTGACTTTTTGGTATAGAATGGGGAAAAAAAGTTCCCTAAATTGAAAAATAAAAAGATTAATAACAGTCAATTTAGAGTAATTCCCAAAAGATGTGAGTTTAAGATCAGGAAACTAAGGTTCAATTCCAGAGTTGAGAGTGAAAGCTTATGGTCTTGACTCAAAACGTATCCAATATGTCTCAATTTAACTTACCTTATAGGATTGCTCGGAGTAATTAGAAAAGGCAAAACTATATGTGCAATCTCAGTGGATACATGCAAGGTGGGATGTAAATCTAATAATTATGGGGAATTATTCATTCATTTTCTATAGCTGCTCATCTCAGTCAATGACTGGGCGACTTACAGTTCAGAAAATATACTACAATCAAAATACTAAAAAGATATTAAAACAATACAAATAATAGCAACTTCCAAAATTAATATACATAGCAGCCAAGATAATTGGCCAGTTAGCAATGCAGCCAGGAAACGGGGTTCTTAACACATGCAACACCCCAAGCTCAGAAACACCCAGGTTTTTAGGGCCTTACAAAGGCTGAGAAAGGTTGAGGCAATTCTAATCTCTGAAGGGAGAATGCTTCATAGAGCAGGCGCCACTGCAGGGAAAAAAACCCCATCTTCTAGTCCCAACCAGCCAACACACTGGCCGATGGGATCTGCAGCATACCCATTCTGCTAGATCTGGCTGGAAAAAGGCAAACTCTCAGGTGTACCTATCCCAAGCCATGTAGGGCTTTAAAGGTAACCACCAGCATCTTGAGTTATACCTGGAAACACACCGATAACCAATGCAGCTCACACTGAAGTGGCATTACATGTGCCATGTATCTGGCAACATTTACTAACCACACAGCCACTTTCTGCACCAGTTGAAGTTTCCAAACGATCCTCAGGGGCAGCCCCATGTAGAATGTGTAACAGTAGTCTACATGAGATGTTACAAGGACATAAGTTAGTGTGAGCAGGGCTTCCCGGTCCAGGTAAAGGCGCAGCCAATGCAGCATCTGAAGGTGTTCAAAGGCCCTTCTAGCCACAGTTGCCACCCGTTACTCAAGCAGGAGCTGCAAATCCAGGACTACGCTCAGATTGCACACTGGGTCTGTCTAGGGTAGTGCAACTCCATCCAGAACCAAAGATGGAAGAAGCTTGTCTGTCTCTGGAGGGTCTAAATACCCATAGTAGTCGCTCTGTCTTGCTTGGATTGAGTCAGAGCCCACTTCGTCCCATCCAACCCCAACATCCCCCAGATACTGGGATAGGACATCCACAGCATCATTCAAAGGGCCTGGGATAAAGAGATCTCATCCCAAACTGATGGATCACCTCACCCAACGACTTCATGTCGAAGTTAAATAGGGTGAAAGAACACTCAGTCATCCCACAAAGTAGGATCCGTGGGGTGGATTTCTCTCCCTCTATCCCTCCAGTCAATGGACTGGAACCGGCCCTAGAGGAAGGAGGAGAGCCAGAACAATTTCTGAAGCCAGCCCAGAAGGATACGATCAACAGTTCCATTTTCAAGCAGTTGTAGGTAAATTAATAATTAAAGTTAAGCTTCCTTCAAGTTGAGCTCAGCTCTTCATTATTTTATGAACATACTTATGCCACTTTCTTGGTAGCAATATGGAAATGGCTTGCCATGGCCTTCTTCCAGATTATTTTGATTTTCCAATCTAACCTACAATCCTCAAATCTCCCAGCCATGAAGGCCAAATTCTGCCTAGTTTCTGCCCAAAGTCATTCAGATAATCCTACTTGCCGAAACCAATAACTATATTACTAGTACATTAAAAAAGGAAGCCATTTTGAACAAGACCCATAGACTATGAGAAACTTTGGCATAGTTCTGTCAGTATCTTCATTTGTCATCTTGCCCTAGTTAGATCTTTCAGTGTATCTTCATGAAAATAGTTATAATGCTAAAACTATAAACTTCACTGTCTGAGGCCTAGAGGTTAATACATCTGCCTAATATGCAAGCAGCCCAGGTTCGAATCCCAGAAGGGTATGGCTAGCTGATGAGAGCTAAACAGCATGAAATAGCTATGCTAGTCTTCCTTTATTTCTTTGTCGGCAAATTTAAATTTAATGCAAAATAGTTTGTTGCAGAAGCGACTGCCTGCAAAGGCTCCTGGATTTGGGCTAAAAGGTGAAAGGCAAAGCAGTATGCTCCGTCCCATAATTGGGTAGATCAGGTTGCCCTGATAGACTGGTCTCACCAGAAAAACACTTCACTGTCTGATGTAACAATGATGGACCAGAGCTACGGAAACCCAGCTTCATAGTCATTCTTAGTTACAGAAATTCATTGAGTCACTTATCCTCAGTGTTGCGGTAAAATGAATCATTTCTATGCAAGCTGCCTTGAGTACTTAGAGGGAAAACAAGGAAATAATTCTAGCAAATAATTGTATGCAATAGATATTAATAAATTCATAGACTGGATTGCCAGAGAGCTCTTATATATGTGTTAATACACGCTATCACCTGTAACACTCTTCATAACACTTTCTGTTAAATTTAGAATCAAGTCTACACCATCCTCCTTTCTATATAAATTCAGCTACAGAATAAATAATGGTGCATAGTGGCAAAATAATTCGTGTATCAAGTGAAGTGATGGCATTTCTTTCATTTTTTGCAGCTTTTTGGCATCAACTCTTAGGGATAAATGTTTGCAGATGTCAGAATATTGATTGCAGAAAATCTTGAAACCCACAAATCCCTGGGGCCTAGGTCTTAGTAATTTCTGCTGTTTATGTAATTTCAGCACAGCACGTCACCGAGAAGTTATTTATCTAAAAGAACCGTGGCCAAATTTGGCAGGCAAAGCTGCTGCAATGCTTATGAAGGTACTGCTTCCTTCGTTCTCTTGTGCTACAGTAATCATAAAATGTCAGCTAATATCATTTTTTATCAGATTTAAGATCTAGTGCAGGTGAGTGGAATGACACTTTTCTTTTGACAGAAGTAGTTCCAATTCAGTTGGTCAAATGTTTAGCAACACCCTCTTTAATTCAGTTTTAGCTATCAATGGAAGAGAATATTTGCATCTTAGGGTTGAACTGTGCTAGAAGGGAATGGGATTTGCTCTCTTTATATGCAAGTGGCTTGCCCTGTCGGTGGGAGACTGGGTGTGTTCTTGGTGGTTCCTTAAATAGGTTGTTATTTACTGTTGGCTTGTTTGCCTGAGTTAGTAGTTCCTTGATAGAGCAAAGATTAACACTAAGATTAACATTAGACCGACAATCAAGAAGTAAATAATACCACAATCAAGGAACTAGCTCAGGCAAACAAACTTTCAATAAACAAATGCCCACCAATACTGATAGGGAAAATACTAATATATAAAAAAAGCAAACTATGCTCCTTTCTAGTACTGATGATGTTACCTTGTTGAGTAGTGAAATATCTGCAAATAAACAACCAAGCTCAGACAACCAAGTTCAGAGAGCACTAAGGACTCCAAAGTTTTAGCTATTTCAAACATCAGGATCCCTAATTTCCATGGCCTGGAAGCCGTGTGGGTCTGGATGGGGAGGAACAGACTTCGACTCAAGCCCTCCAAGACCGAGTGGCTGTGGCTGCCGGCGTCCTGATATAGCCAACTAACACCATCGTTGGCTATTGGGGGCAAGTCATTGGCCCCCTCAGAGAGGGTTCGTAACTTGGGCGTTTTCCTGGACGCACGGCTGTCCTTAGAAGATCATATGATGGTCGTGGCCAGGGGAGCTTTTTATCAGGTTCGCCTGATACGCCAGTTACATCCCTTTCTGAATCGGGACTCCTTACACACGGTCACTCAAGCTCTCGTCACTTCCCGCCTGGACTATTGTAACGCTCTCTACATGGGG
>JANHZT010011117.1:145342-160994 GCA_032468215.1 Stegonotus admiraltiensis | reverse complement strand
TATGAAGGCTATTGCTTAACGCATTGTAAGCCGCCCTGAGTCTCCGGAGAAGGGTGGCATATAAATAAAATAAAATTAAATAAATAAATAAATAAATAAATAAATAAAATAAAAGATACAGATGCTGAGTTCTGTTTTGGCCTTAGAGCACAGTTTGCTGTTGGGAGTAGCATAGGACTAGCAATAGCACTTAGACTTACCCTATTTTTCAGACTATAAGACGCTCCGAACTATAAGTCGCACCCAGCTTTTGGGGAGGAAAACAAAAAAAAAAAAATCTGCTTCTGCCTCCCAGCATCTTTATTCCTTATGCTATAAATAATGGGATTCATTAAAGGAGATATGACATCCACCCGGTATTCATCTGGTCCGTTCACCGCTGTGGCCTGTTTGCCGCCACCGCAGCCCTTTTGCTGCAGGCTGTTTGCCATCACCATGGCTCGTTCAGCACAGCGTGTTTGCCGCTGCCACTGCTTCGCCATGGCCCATTCACCACTGAGGCCCGTTCACTCCCACCGCTGCGTCCCATTCTAGAACAACTGCCACACCAACTCCCCTCCCCCCACCCTGTCGCAATATTCGCTTTATAAGACACACAGACTTTTCCACCCACTTTTTTGGGGGGGGGGGAGTGCGTCATATACTCCGAAAAATACGGTATATACCCCTTCACAGAGTTTTAAAGCTCTCTCTAAGCAGTTTACAGAGTCAGCACATTGTCCCCAACAACCTGGGTCCTCATTTTACCGACCTCGGAAGGATCAAAAGCTGAGTCAACCTTGAGCTGGTCAGGATCAAACTCAGGATTGTGGGGAGAGTTAGCCTGCAATACTGCATTCTAACCACTGCGGCATCATCTTGAGTACAGGTAGCCCTCGACTTATAACAGTTCATTTAGCGACCATTCAAAGTTACAACGGCACTGAAAAAAGTGACTTATGAGTGTTTTTCACACTTACAACCATTGCAGCATCTCCATGGTCATGTGATCAAAATTCAGCCACCTGGCAACCGACTCATATTTATGACATCTGCAATGTCCCAGGAATCATGTGATCACCTATTGCGACCTTCTGACAAGCAAATAGAGAAGCTAGATTCATTTAGCAACCATGTTATTTATGTAACACCTGCAGTGATTAACAAATGTGGCAAGAGAAGTCATAAAATGAGGCAAAACTCACATAAATGTCTCACTTAACAACATAAATTTTGGGCTCAATTGTGGTCATAAATCGAGGACTACCTGTATTTTCGGAGGCTGAGATTGGGTAGTTATTTTGACCCTTGTGACCAGGTTGATTTTCCAGAATGTATGGCCACCACAACCATCTACATCCTTGCTCCTATTGCATTAGGCTGGGGCAGGTCATGGAGGAATGGAAAGCATTGAATAGATATTATGCAGGGATGTCTAATAACAGATCTTGTAAACTGGAGCTTTTTAAAAAGAAAAAGAAACCTATTACTATGGGGAAATTAAAGTCCATATGAGTGGGTGGGCTTTATGCTGCTGTGTTTTATTTTACAGGTAGTTAGTGGAAAAGTGGGTGAGTGGGTGGTTGGGTATGTGCACTACACTGCTCTGGTGTCTTATTACTTTAATGTTATTCATATAGTTAATGTATGTGTATGTACGTATCTACTTTCAGCAGTTACTCCTATGCGCAAGCAAAAAACCTTAGCAAAAGATTGCCTCAACTACTAATTAATAAGGCCCTAGTTCAACTTATTCATTTTTCTCTCTCTGTTTCCCAATTAAAAAGAGTGTTTTTCAGTAATCCAGCTTAGGGTGAGGAGACACAGTTTTCATTTTTATCTACACCTACTTAGGCTGATATGCTACTCCAACTGAAAAGAATACACCAAGTAAAGTAAGGCGCCCCCTTTACAGTAAGCAGTAAACAAGACAATGAATAATGACAGTCCTCTCCCCTTCATCAACTGCTAGTGGCACTTCCTCTGTTTAACCAACCATGTTGTCAGCAAAGATCCTCCAGGTAATCCAGGTCCTGACAGCTTTCTGAAACACTACCAGGATTTCAGCCATCCTTATCTATGTAAATAACTAATCTATGTAGCTAACTTCTTCCAGAGAGAAGAGGGAGAAGTTGGGATATGATTCCCAACTTCCTTGGGGTTGGCAACCATAGCAAGCTGCGTCTTCTACATCTCACCAGATATGCAGGTACCACTAGAAGAAGGCATCTGATACATACTGTTCCTAAGACTGTAAAAGTAACGACCAACACCTTGAACTGTACCCAGAAGCCTACTTGGCAACCTGTGAAGCTCTCATTGTACCACTATAGAACAGACAAATTATTAATCTATTAAGGTAAAGGTTCCACTCGCACATATGTGCTAGTCGTTCCCAACTCTAGGGGGCGGTGCTCATCTCCGTTTCAAAGCCGAAGAGCCAGCACCATCCGAAGACGTCTCCATGGTCATGTGGCTGGCATGACTAAATGCCAAAGGCGCATGGAACGCTGTTACCTTCCCACCATAGGTGGTCCCTATTTTTCTATTTGCATTTTTTACCTGCTTTCAAACTGCTAGGTTGGCAAAAGCTGGGACAAGTAACGGGAGCTCACCCCGTTATGTGGCACTAGGGATTCGAACTGCTGAACTGCTGACCTTTCAATTGAGAAGCACAGAGTCTTAGCCACTGAGCCACCACATCCCTATTAATCTATTACTATTACTAATCAGTATTGCTAATCAGGCTACTGCATTCTAGATGGTATTCAAGGTAGCATGAGTTGCAACTCTGGAATGACAGCCAAGAGTCATTATTAACAAAGCTTCAGGATTCAGGAATAGCTAAATTGGTGCCTCAGATGGAGCTGTACAAATGATGTCAATTTGCTCTTTCTGCAGAAGTTGTGAATCCAGGGAGTATAAAACAAATATTATAACTGCTCACGCTAATGAAAAGTTGTTAAAACCGTGTATATTCTAATGTATATATCTGTAAACTTGATATAATAGAGATGAAATATTAAATGGTTTGTCAAGAAGTCTGTGATTTTTGTCAATGGAGAAGAGAAGTTTGGAATCTGGGTAGATGTTAATAACAGACAAATAGTATGGCATAGAGTAAGACTGTATCCTATAATCTTACAAGATCTTTTTTCTCATCATGGAAGGTAAGATGGCCTATATAAGGGTCTCAGGGAATGTGTGTGCACCTAATTTATTTACCTGCTTACTATTTTATTAATAAATTTAGATTTATTCATTTACTACTATTACTAGAAACCAGTAGATATTATAGCAGTAGTAGAAGAGTTGTTTCTTGTGCTATATGTCTAGCCCTGTTGTGCTTGGATATAGTATTCCTTGTTCTCTGAAGCTGCCGGGCAGATTCTCCCCCAGACCGTTCCAAAGAGGTTTGTTCCTCAGGCTGTGCTCTGTCCCTCCCCTCAGAGCATGCGAGGGGTCTCTTTGGGGGAAAGCGAGTAGTCCCTGCAGATCGCAGGAGCACCCTGATAAGTTTTCTGGAAAAGAATTTATCAGTAATCGACGCCCTCTTTCCCAGCCGAGTCTCTGAGGCACCTCTGCTTGCAGGAGGAGGAGGAGGGCAGCGTAAAGCAGCGCCACCTTAAATGCTGGTAGGCAGAGGTAGAATTCTTGTTTTCTTTTTTTCCTCCCCCAAAATTAAGGTGCGTCTTATACTCCGGTGCGTCTTATACTCCGAAAAATACGGTAATGCCAACAAACTTCACCTGTCCTCGACTACACTATGCCACTCACATAAACACTGCCAGCAATTGAATAATAACAGCAAAACATCATTTTGGGATAAGTGATTGCATGGAACAATTGCTAAGAAAAGAGCTGATTCCAGGAAAAGGAAAAAAAAAACAATTGATAAATAACGTTTACCTCTTTTGGATGTTGCCAACTTTCTGGTCCGAACTGAAAAAGTGTGTCCTGGATCTTATTATTTGTATGTGTGTGTGTGAGAGTGAGAGTGAGAGTGAGTGTACACAGCACCTTTGCTTAAAAATGGAAAAGGCAATAGCATGCTTTGTTATTAATTACGTGTTACCTTGATATTCCTATCCAACATGACCCAACATTGGTGTAAACTTTAGTTCTTTTGGCTTAACAAGATAAGCATTTTTATCAAAAATGTTCATCATGTATCAACTTTCCTCAATAAATTATTGCTGCCAAAAGTCATATATCAACAGTAAAATTCCCTGCAGCTGGAAGGTATTTTAAAAAGATTTAGCTCTAGGATAACGGAAAACCAAAGGGATTACACTCTAGGTGCTAGCAAAGTGCTAACAGGGAAAAAGAGTTTCAGCATTGAAATGGGAACACTTAAATTCATCAAAGTAGATTTTGAAAGACTGTTAACTAATTAATGCTTTATGAAATAAGGGCATCATAATACAGAAGGCAAAATGGCAAATCAGAAAAGTTAGAGAAAAAATGTGCAGCTCAGTTGTTTGAAGAAGTAAATGAAAATACAGTTATCTGTAATACCATATATTATAGTATGGCAATTTGAAGTAATACAGAAGCCTAACATTCATACCACATCTTCAATAATCTAGATACGGATACGGAAGACTAAAAAAATTGACACAAAAGTTGACCGTCTCAATCGCTATAAACTGGAATCTCAAAAGATGGCAGTCAAAACTTTTTATGCTGCTCTCTGATATCTTGAATCTAATTGGTACCCATGCCTGCAATGTAACTAGCCAAAAGATATATTCAAAACACTGGCAGTATAAATGGCAGGTGACTGGATGTATTAGATTCCAGTTTAGGTGCACAAAATTACAGCATCCATCCATCCATCCATGTTGGCATTTCAATATGCATTGGGGGCCTTACTTTCAAGGAACGTACTGAGCAATAAAATATTGTTTCATATTTAGATATTTTGCGGCACTGCCAAAGAGCAAATTATTTTGAGATGTAATCAGTGCATCATGTATCACACCAGTAACTAACAGGTTTTATGCCAGTTTGGTCTAGTGGTTCAGGCACCAGGCTAGTAACCAGGAGACAGTGAATTCTAGTCCTGCTGTAGGCATGCAAAACCAGCTGGGTGACTCTGTGCCTATCACTCACTTAGCCCAATCCACTTCACAGGGTGATTGTTGTGCGGAAAATATGAGGAGGAAAGAGCATTCGGTTACGTTTACTACAGAGGTGGTATTCAGTCGGTTCTAACCAGTTCTGGAGAACCGGTAGCAGAAATTTTGAGTAGTTTGGAAAACAGATCAATACCACCTCTGACTGGCCCTACCCCCATCTATTCTCTGCCTCCCAAGTCCCAGCTGATCGGCTGGGTCTTCTTTTGTTGCCCTGCACAGGGTGCTGGAAAGCAGGTTAGTGGGGTGGGGAAGGAATGGAGATTTTACAGTATCCTTCTCCCTGGAGTGGGGTGGGAATGGAGATTTTGCAGTATCCGTCCCCTGCCACACCTACCAAGCCACACCCACAGAACCAGTAGTAAAAAAATTTGAATCCCACCACTGGTTTACTGCCTTGACTTACTTATAAAATTAATAAAGGTGTGATAAAAATAAAATATTACTAACATGTGAAACCTTAAACTCCTATCAGAAAAACTTTCTGATCAGCACCAGGATTAGACACACACTCACCCCAATTTGTCAGAGCATGGCAAGCTTTATTTGGCAAGCTTTATTTTACAGCCCTCCTTCCTTTAATTCCTCTTTCATTTGCCACTTCTGGGGGGATATCAAATGAAACCCTTTGGAAGCCAAAATTCATCCAGATATCCCTGGTGAACATTTTGTGTAAATTGCCCTTTTTTAATAAATTGCTTTCCCCTTGTGGCAACAACAAGGGTACAAAAGAAACAACTTTTGGAGTGATTTTCTTATCTCAGGAGAGCCAAGGAATGTCCCTCAGGTGAGATTGAAGACAAACATTAATTAAACCCCACTTCTTATTAACAATTATACAAGCTTCAACACTTACCTTCACCCACTTTTATGTAAACGTTCCTGGATATTTTAAATTCGGTGAAGGATGTTACTGCTCCATATTCCTTTTCAGCCCACTCTAACAGACGCTTATTTCCTTGAGGAAGGGGTTTCTCTTCTCTCTTTGCTGTCAAGGAGAAGCCTTCCTTCTCAAACTGCACAATGGAACCTGCTGAAAGCTGAGGAGATCAGAAGCCAAATTTAATATGATAGTCACCTGCTACCAAACAATCGTCTCTTCAAAAACTTACCAACTGTAAAATTGTGACATTAAAACTGTGATACTGTCTCCACTACCTGCTAAATAAACTGTATGGCAATCATTTGGACAACCTGAAGTTCCTTTAAATAGACTATCACACCAAGAACGTGGATTTCAATTCATCTTGATTAGCTATCAATGAAAGATTTAATGTGGATGAGAAGGTATTACCTTCTAGAAAGAAAACATAGAAAAGATGCATACGGATTTGAAACATGGAGCCAAATGCTTGTTATTTCTTAGCAAAATATTTTGTATTGTATGTCAATAAATAGAAAAAAACCCAGATATTACATAATTGAGAAAATAACAACAAAAATGCTGATTCTTTCTGGGGATACCTGAAACTCTTCCTTAAAGAAAAATAGCCTTCTTCAAGATGTCACCCCCGAGCTGTGGTGGGATACCTCTCAGAACCCCCAATAAACAGTGACTGAGAATTTTAGGTCCTCTAATTCCAGCTTTAGAAAAGTTGAGCTAAGATATTGTAAAGAAGAGGATGAACCACTAAGATATCTGCTCCAGGCTAAATTCCCAAACCAGAGGCACCTCAATAGCTCATTTTTATCAAGCTACCTCACTCATGCCTGTTGAGAAAACAGCCGTTTGAGTGCCCTTCCTGATTTGCACAAAGCAGTTTAATAAAGAGTAGGGGAACCCTTGCTAATGCTACTGACTCCATTGTACACTGTACCCCGATATTGTACTGCATATAAAGATGAATGCTGATTTAATACTGGGTCCTGTTCACTCTACAAGAAAAAAGAACATTTTTTTTCTGTTTCATATGGTGAATGAATAAAATGCACTCACCATATGAAAATATGGTGAAATATATTTCACCATATGAAAATATTATACATGTAATAAATGAAGTCCACGAACAAATATGGGCTTATTAATGATATGTCATTATTCACCGTTTTTTTATATTCCCATCTCTTCTCTTTTTAAATATATGCTTTTATTAAAATATACTAATGTGATTTTTCCCTTCTTTCTTCCCCCCATCCCACACTTCTCTTTCCCCTTCTTTTCCCTCCCCCACTTCTCTATTATCTTTATTTTCAGTTGTATTTTATATTATGATAATTTTAATAAAAGTATATATTTAAAAAGAGAAAAGATGGCTATCGTCTAAAAAAAAAGACGATAGCTTGAATGAAATATAGAAATTTTAATATACAATTAAATATAATTATATAAATTATAATGAAATATAATTTTAATAAAAGTATATATTTAAAAAGAGAAAAGATGGCTATAGTCTAAGAAAAAAGACGATAGGTTGAATGAAATATAGAAATGTGGTCAATTTAATTAAAGAAAAGCATACATCCAGTTTTGTTTCTGCTCAGTAACTACTTCTAGGATTTGTGCTCAAGAAAGAAAAACAACATGGGATTTCTGATTAGAAATGTTTGTTGCTATAGAAATGGCTAATATACTTGTAAAAGTAAAAAGAATTGAGGCTATATTTTTTTATCCTACTGTGCTGAAAAAAGTTGGAACTTAATGCTTTTTTCCCTTCTTTCTTCCCCTCATCCCACACTTCTCTTTCCCCTTCTTTTCCCTCCCCCACTTCTCTATTACCTTTATTTTCAGTTGTATTTTATATTATGATAATTTCATTCAAGCTATCGTTCTACTGATTCATTATCATTTGTGACCTCCAAGTTCACAAGACGTTGTGAAGCAACTGAAACGTTCAAGTCTGACTCAGGGAAACAGCATCAGAGGATATGAAGTCAACCAACAGAGGAAGCTGCCTTACGCTGAATTGGAGGACTATCAGTCCATTGCTGTCTCTGAAAGCCCCCCACCCCCACCTTTCAGAGACAGCAAAGCAGGCATTGTGTAATGAAAATTGGTGTTTTCAAGGCCAATCTGATACAAAAACGGCTTTCATGATGTATATAAGCCCAAGCAAGCTAACTGATGCAGAAATAAATCCTGAGGCACAATAGGACTGAACTGATCCTGCAAGAAAGAACCTTCTTACTTTTAAAGCTGCTCTTTGAAAAGTCAGTCAATGATAGTAGAAAACATTTAAGCTACTATGGAGCAGTTCATGTAATATCAAACCAATCTCAAAGCTCCTTAAGTGGGAGAAACAGATCAGACAAATGCTTTATGGCATGGGCTCAAGGTTAATGGAATTTGATCTTTTGGATCACTATCACTGCTAACTAGCGTCATTTAGGTAAATCTTAGATGGTATGAATTGGTAAGCTAACCACTTAGTTAAACCAGGAAGTGAAATGATCCCAAAGTACTGGAAACTAATGCACTCTGGAAAACTGCCTAACTCTTGACAACTTTTTTCATGGACTTATGTATGGGAGCTAAAAAAAACTCAGCATGAGAATCCTCATTAGCATTGCATTTAATAGTTATGGATATCAAAGAATAGTGCAAGCCATGCACACTATTTTAAAACAGATGTCAGCAGCACATGTGTTCTTAATCAAATTAAATCCTATCTCGGAGGGATGAAAATCGGAAAATTGATAACTTGTCTTTCATGTTGTCAGATATCATAGAAGATTGCCTCATAGGAAACTTATTCTGGTGGGAAAGAGGGAAAGGATCTGTTTGAGAAATGCCCACAGCAACCAAGTGAAATAGAATAATGTGATTATTTCCATAAGACACTTTTTTTCTAAAACACTGTGACCAATGACTTGTCATGGAGATTTTGAACAATGCCAACACTCAATAGAGCTTTGTTTCAAACAACAACATGTTGCAAATAGATATGAAGATACTTCTGGATGACAAACTGGAAGCATACCGATATATTCTTAAACAGTGACTCTGGGCAGGGTACACAGTAATAATCAAGAATTTATTAAAAGGGTCTCAGGGAACACCAGGAGTCCTTTGACCATACTTTGATAATCACTGTCCTACATAATCAAAGTAGAATAAATCCTGTAGCATTCTATCCATTTTTGCTGAAGTAGTACTAATAACAACAATAATTTATTGATTAGTTATAAGGCCATGCAATGTACAAGGCAATAATTAGACCACAAATAATAGAAAAGAGTAAAAGACAGAACTAAAAGAAAATACACGTTTCTGTATCAACCCTAAAATTTACCCCCGTCAGATCCACACTGTTTATTTGGTTTTAGTGTCCAAGCAATTTCATGAGATCACACAATAGTAACTGGGCCAGAAAAGTTTGCCAATTTCTATTGTCCGTTAACATGTGTGAAAATGCTCTATTTGTTAAAAATCCATAATATGACTTGTTAGTTTTTAAAATAAAAACTAACAAGTCAACCATCAAAAGGAAAGAAACTGTAAACAAAATATATCCTTTGCACATTTACCAATCAATGTAAACTATTTGCCATATTTAATTGATATTTTATTATACAGAGGGTGTATACAGAGGGTGTATATACAGAGGGGCTCAATCAACACAACATCCATATCTCCACAAAACTAAAGTCCACAAAACTATGGTTATCTTTTCCCTCCCTTATGGATGTGAATCCTGAAGACTGTACCAAAGTCACAACAAACAAGTGGAAACATTTCCACTCTATCCTTGGCATTTGTTGACAAGACCATGTCTCCAACTTGAATTGGACAAAGTCCACCAGCACTGACTCCTGATTATCAGAAACCCAGATGAGATGGGTGCGACATGTCATGGAATGGATGACTGCCATATATCTCACCAACTGATCTGTAGCACATACTTAATCTGGGAAGAGACCTTGAGGTTGATCACACAAGTGCTACAGAGGCACTGAAAAAGAGGCACTACTATTGTGACATTCAGCCGAAGGAACTGGAAGCTGCAGCTGCTGACATAACCTGCTGGCCAGTCCTAGGCTTTGAAAACAGGTGCCATCAAAAACTGACAGAAAACTATGAGCAGCATCACAGAATAACACCTACAGTTATTACAACTATGGAGGTCCAGTGCTTCCATTGTGCTAGATCTACGGTTCCAGACTTGGACTGCAGAGCAACCTCCATGTCCACAAATGAACTGCACAATTGAGTGTCTTCTTCAAACCTGAAGAACTATCACATATCTTACAAAAAGGAGTGTCTGCTGGGGAGATATAGCATATCCAGACTGGTAAAGACACTCCCTTTAAAACAAAAGTTTATTTAGGTCAGGCAAATCACAACAAGCAATATAACAACTATTCTCTCTTTATTAGATTAGATTTTAAAAATACAAACTAAATTGGCTTCAGATCTCAACGAGCTTTTTTTGATGGTCATGTGACCACATTACACCATTAAATTTTTAAAAAGAAATTATATTCACTGCAGTGTTTCATATATCAATTTTACTAGAGAGCTTATAAAAGAATAACCAGATTTGTATAAAAGGGGAGCCCCAAATGCCATTAATCTACATTTCACTAAACTTTATTCTGTCCATTCATCACCTGATAGTCTCAACACATCTTCCTTATGTTTGGCAATGTGCATCATTAATAAAATGAATCTCAGTTTAATGAAATATGCTTGTAACTTGTGCTGCAGTTTTTCACAAGATATGGAATATTTTTAATTGAAGTTACCTAGAGTATTTGTGAGGGAGCAAAATATTTACTCTCAATTCACACATCGTGCTGTGCTAGTTTGCATTGCACCATAGCAAACTCATGGACCCATCTTGTGCCTTGGTTTTTCTCCCCAGACATATAAAACATGCCACTACATGCACATGCATGCACAAATACATCCACATAAACCATAAAAGTCAGCTTCATTTTTTAAAGTGTGACGGTTTGATTGTGTGAGGCAATATCCCGCACCCATTCATTTTTTATTCTTATTTTTCATGTTTCATAGCTCACCATATAAAAGGCCTCTTCCACTGAAGAAATGGAAAAGGGAAACTGATGCATATAAGTTTATCACACATCTTCATTCCTGTTGTTCTGGGTAATGTCTTAAGAAGAAGTTACATCAATGGAGAGCTGAATTATGGACTAATCTCAGGTTAAAACCAGGAACCCCCACCTCTCACCCGCCATCCAGAAATAAAGCAAAGAACCAAAGTGCAGGATACAGGAAAACCTTATCCTAAAGAGGAAAACTGTTTTAAAGCCCTTCCTGTTAAAAACAACCAGTATCCAGTTAAATGCCTGGGAACCCTATATCACCTAGAAAGTTATTTGAATCTTCAGCCCTCGTAGCTTGCTGGTCTTCAGACAAAATAACATCAAGCAGTCTGGAGGAAACTAGTTAATGAGTCCATCATCTATTCAAAGCTTTTATATTTTGCAAGATTTCTAAAGTGTTAGGCCAACAGCATAAATGTATCAAAAGACCATACTTCAGCGTGTAGGCTAAGTACATGCTGCTCTCATTTGACCCCGTCAAGATAAAACAGCCACACTGCCCTTCTAAGGCTACAAAATGGGGCAGAAAGCCACTGCCTGGCTAGTCAACACATTGCTACGCTGCAGTTTCCAACTTTTGAATAAAATAATTAATTCTAATTAAGCTTTACATGACTGCCTAATTTACAAATGAAGTCTGGAATCAAGTGATGGAGGCAAGAGCAAAGAAGGACTCTGCTGTGCCTGCCAGGTCTCAAAAGTTTTACTACGAGGGCTTAAGGCTACATTAAATGAGCCAAGCATGTTATTTTCTTTGGATTGCATTCAAGAAACTCTTCCAGAGAGGGAAAGAAAAGGCAGTCGTCACTTGGTTTCACTCCTTTTCATCAGACATTAACTGCTTCCTCAATAGAACTGATGTCTTCCAGAAGAGTTAGGGCCGCTCTGGAAATCTCCAGGATGTGAAAGAACATCTGGCTTGAAAAGGTAACTTTTGAGGCTAACAACTGGACATGCCTGAAATGGCATGAAGAGACGTAGGGTTGGGCTACATTGCCGGGCGTCTTTTCACACACACAAAGCATCAAGCTGAATGGAGAGCAAGGTGAGAACCGGTTAATCACACAGGAGTATTTTTATGAGCAGTATAGATAAAGGGTTTCATCATTCCATGTTCAGTTGTGGGCTTTCACCCCAGAATGACCACTGAAGGTTGATTCACTGAGAGATAAGGGAGTGACTCAGAAAGACTTGTAGGTCTCTCTCTCTCTGAGTGTGTGTGTGTGTTTTGAGTCCTGGACAAATTCCTACAATTTTCTTGGCAAGAAGTGGTTTGCCATTGCCTTTTTCCTGGGGCTGAAAGAGAGGAACTGGTCCAAGGTCACCCAGCTGGCTTTGTACTTAAGGCAGGGCTAGAACTTCCAAATATTAATCTGGTGCCGTAACCACTATACCAAACTGGCACTCTTGCAATACTATAAAAATAGTAGTTCCTTTTCTGAATGATGGGTGTAACCCGCCTGAACTTTGTTGAGTTTTCATTCTGAAGCTGGATTTAATCACTATAATGACTGTGTCAGCAGTTATTTTCCTCACTTATTCCCAGTACTTGTTTCCTCTTTGAGGCAAATAAGCTCTTGTCCATTGCTTGTCTGACAGAGCAGAAGAAAATATTCTAACTGATATCCTATATTAGTTAATACCCTTCTAATTATTTGCAATATACCTCATCACTATGTGTTTATGTGTAAGCATGTAGCTGCTGCAGGCAAACAGGTGACAATAATCTATGGACAAAGGGAAATATACTTTCTAACTAGAAGACTAAGTTTTCTAGTTCCACAAGACCCGAAGTTGTCTTTAAAATAAATCAGAAAGTTATGCGCACTATTTGTCTGAAGATTACTTGCCCAGCCAACTGGCTAGCTAACAACTCCTCTGCCAAAGCCTGTAGTTATGAAAGTGTCTGCCTATCAGTGTGACAAACTTCACCTGTCACCACTTGGCCTTCATTTTTATAAACAAGCATGTAATGAAGCTAAGAAATGTAACCATCCACAACTATTGTGAATTTTATACACAAGGAGCTCTATATAAGGGTCTGTTTCAACATATTCTCTGGTCTTCTGCAGTGACCTTGTTCACTCTTCTCAGAACAATGACTTGGTTTAGGGTAGTTTTCCTTCCCAAACAAGGCATTCTGATTACGATGAGAAATTATCTTAATCCTAGAACTTGGGTTAGTTTTTAAAAATATTCATCCTTTGGGAAAAATGAAATCCTTTTAAGTAAGATTAACCCTGAAGTAAGCCGTCACGTGCCTTGACACTGCTCTTCTCTCTGCCCCAAATAGCCTCATGATTTGGTCCATAGAGGACCGCACATATATCCCACCTGGAGAGATGGCCTTCAGATGGAATCTTCCCCAGTGACCATGATTTGAAGGGAAGTTTGAAATACTTTATCCTTTTCACCTAGTGGAAACCATGTCAGAGTCCTAGTATCTATTAGTCATCTTAATGTCCACTAAAAATAAATGCTGATCTTTGTTGTGATAATTCATCTCCATCATGTTAATAATATAAGAACATAATAAAATAATAACATTAATACTTAACGCTTAACATCATTTTCTTTACCAACTCTCCTCTTTACCATTTCCTCTTTTTATATCTCCTCCTTTCTAACACAACAAAGATGTGTAATATGACTATCTAAACATAACTGTACCCAGAACACACACTGTTTGATGAAAATGGAATGTTAAAACAAATAAAACGTGAAAAAAAAATAAAGGCGGATGTTCTGCATAGATTCTTTACTTAAATTTGGCTTTAATGCTAGCGTGTTTGTATGTATGTGTGTATCAACACACACACACACACACACACACACACACACACTACACACACACACAGTCCTTTCCACTTCTGATTTTGGGTTCAATTCTTATGTAGAAAATTGTTCTACGTGGTTTTTATAACATGTTTTCATCATTGGTTTATTGTACCCTGCTCAGAGTCATCTTGTGTGAAGTGGGTGGCCACATAAGGTTGATAAATACAGGTAGTCCTTAACTTACAACAGTTCATTTAGTGCCCATTTGAAGTTACAATGGCACTAAAAAAGTGACTTATTACCATTTTTCACACTTACGACTATTGCAACATCCCTATGATTATGTGATCAAAATTCAGATGCTTGGCAATTGGCTCATATTTATGATGGTTGCAGTGTCCTAGGGTCACGTGATCACTTTTGCAACCTTCGGACAAGCAAAGTCAATGCGGAAACCAGACTCACTTAACAACTGTGTTACTAACTTAACTGCAGTGATTCACTTAACAACTGGGGCAAGAATGATCGTAAAATGGGGTAAAACTCACTTTGCAACCGAAATTTTGACTCAATTGCGGTTGTAAGTCAAGGACTATCTGTAAAGCATCTGACATGAAGAACCAATAGAATCAGTGGTTTGAACTGAATATGATTCCCTTACTGCATATCTGACCACCAAGCAAATCACCAGTATGTACAAACTGCTAGACAGACTTTCTATTGCATGTTAGGCACTTTATTACGTGCTGAAATACCCCAGATGAAGACAGTCCATATACCCATGTTTCCCCAAAAATAAGACTAAGTCTTATTTTCTTTTGGGCCCTAAAATAAGCACCAGGTCTGATTTTGGGGGGGATATCTTATTTTTTCCCCAGGTATGGGAGGCCCACTTTTTCTGCTTGCTCGTGGCAGGGTGGAAGGCCACATGGTGTGCCGCTGCTGCCGCTGTGAGGAAGGGAGTGGAGCTGCCCCACATGCATCGGCTTACCACAGGGCCCTACAGCCAGGCCACCCCGACACCTTCCTTGCCTTGTGGCTGCAGCACCAACAGAGCTTCTACTGCATTGGTGCCGCGAGCAAGCAGAAGAAGTGGGTCGTCAGTCACATGGGCTCCTGCTACATATGGGAACTGCTGCTGCCACCGCGAGGTAGCTGTTAGAGCGTAGATGGCCTGGCTGCAGGGGCCCTGAGGGAAGCCGGTCCAGGATGCATAGGGCAGCTCCACCACCATCCCATCTTGCCTTGCAGCACCGTAAGCAACCAGACGGAATGGGCGGGCAGCTGGCTGCACAGGCTCTTAAGTAGGGCTTATTTTGGGGGTAGGGCTTATATTAGGCGCACACATAAAACATGCTAGGTCTTATTTTCAGGATAGGTCTTATTTTCAGGGGAACATGGTATTTTCACACCAAGTACACAATACAAACCATTTGATTTGGATCCCAATCTGAATTATAAAGAATATGTTTTTTAGCTTTGCTCCTGTTCTTGATTCAGCTCATGGTCTGCTCCTGATTGAGTCAAATGTGCCATATCTTGAATTATCTACACTATTTGTCTTTTGCGTGCCTTACAGCCTCTATTAGCCAGTGATGTATGATTGATTGATTGATTGATTGGTTGATTGATTGATTGATTGATTCGATTTATAGACCGCCATTCTCCAATAGGACTCATGGCAGTGAAATAAAATTACAATCAGTTTCAAGAATAAAATAAAACGCTTTGGTTCAAATAAAACCCCA
>JANHZT010011117.1:62584-80016 GCA_032468215.1 Stegonotus admiraltiensis | reverse complement strand
CTTGGCTGTCTTAGGAATTCTGGGAGTTGAAGTCCACAGGGTGTGAAAGAGCCAAGTTTGCCTACCACTGAGATAGGGAGTCAAAAATTATCCTGTTACTCAACTTAAATTCTAATTTTTTATTTCAGTCAGTTAGAACTACGTGGCAAAACTCTGGTTTTCAGGAAAGGAAGTATTCTCAACTGTCTCTAAATTTCCAACACCATCTGTATTAAATATAATGGATGAAAAATGAAATATAATGAAGAACTGAAATTACTCAATAAGAAAAAAGAAAAACCAAGCAAGCATACATTTCTTTATTTCCATACAGACCTAAAATGCAACTCACTCTATGGCTAGGGTCTGATTTTGTAATTTATTTGGAAATACCACTGCAGGCCAGTGAACATCGTCTTCAGTAAAAAGAGGGGAAACACCAGCAGTAAATATGATTTGTATAATTCTATTTCCAAACTTCACTAGGTGTATATAATATGACTCAGAACCGAGATGAAACAAACATGATTTTTTAAAAAACGATAAAAATCATTACTATCACTCCTATGAGAATCCTTCAATTACAGATGTGATTATACATACCAAATAAAATGTTAAAATAACAAGGAACTTGTATGAAAATTTACCTCAAATTCAATTATCAGTATGAAAGGCCATTCAGTAATTTCAAAATGTTATTTTATTTTACTGATCATCAACATAGCTATTTTAGTTTGAAGCTTGTATCATAGGTTATTATTACGGTTCACAGCACATCAGACTGAATTTGACATTTTTGTTCATTTACTGATTCCTTCTTAAGCAGCTGGGATAGGCAGATGTGGATTTTTGATAGTGTTAAAGGTATCAGGGCAGGATGTAAGCTGTTCTAATTAAGTTGCCTTCTACAATTAACTGATAGTGTTCAAGTGGTACTCCAGTTGTTTTGGGATTGCACCCAGGTGCCTATTACTATTGGTATTACCTTTGTTTGCTTTTGCCAGTCATTCTATTTCAATTTGCTGGTCTTTGTTATTATATTAGCAAAGCAGCTGAAATTAACTAAGAAAACTCTTTCCAGAGACTTCATGTTTTTCTTTGACTTCAATATAAATTAGTCATGGACATATGCATGGCTGGTTTCTGTAATTAGCCAGTTATTATGTCCCCCTGATCGGCCACATCATACCCAATACTTTTTTTTGACAAGCATCTAGTGCAATTGTGCTGCAAGCCTCAGCCACGATAGATTTACAAATTCTTGCCTCCAAGAATTTATTTTTCCAAGCCCCACTATTAGTTTGACATACCACTGTTTTGATTTGTGACAAATAGCTATGTTTGTTTACTCCCACCATAGTGCATTCTGTTTGGATAAAATTAAGAAACTATTTGATAGTACTGCAATAAAGGATTATGGAAGTTCTTATCTCCCAGTCTGGATTTCAACCTATAGTTACGTATTCTAGAATAATAATTCTGTTTTCTGGTTCAGGGTTATTTGAAAGTAAAGTGAGAGAATGCATATGAAGTAATCTGAATGCTCCTTCTTGGAGCATTAAACGTGACTGTTCATAGGCAATACTCTGCTTTACCTCGCATTGTATATCACGCCTACTGTCAGCATATGTATCTTATTTATATAAGCGTTTGTTGCAAAATAAAATCATTACAACATCAAGGCATCATGCAGGGTAACCAAACAAAGACCGTACTGGCCATATGCCTTTAGTAAAGTTCAGCGCTGGAGAAAGTCCCAGAAGGTTTAAAACTCATTCTTCAAAGAGTATTATTTTCCATGTATTTGATGTAGAAAGAGGTCAGATTGTAATGTTCTCTATTCCTCCCAAACCAGATGGTCATTATTTCCATAATGAGGACATCCCAGATTTAGAGCAAATCATCCATCTACTATCCAGTCTCCCCTACTACATCATCTCCATTGGACCATTTCACTGATGACCATTTCTGCCCTCGATATGTTTGAGCCAGAACAGAACAATCTAAGCATCTTTATACTGGTTGACATCAGTATATTTTTTTAGAATGTCATCAATTGAAACGTCTGCATGAAGTTTACTGCAGGTGGTAGGGATCTGATCCAAACATATATTGTTGTAGCTTTGGACAACACTAAAAGCAAATGTCTTTGTGTCTTAATTATGTACCTGTTTCGTTTTCTCTCAGCACTGAGACTCAGGTGACTCGTGTTCTTATGACCTCACAAATGGACTCTACACGGGGCTGCCCTTGAAGCAGGGGTGAAATGCTACTGGTTCAGATCGGTTCAGCCGAACCAGTAGCGATGGCGGCACGAGGCTCCACCGACCCGCCCGATGAATCTGGCTTCAAAAGGTCACAAAATCTTCGCTTGTCAGAAGGTCACAAAAGGTGATCACATGATACTGCAACCATCATATATATGAATCAGTTGCCAAGTGTCTGAATTTTGATCACATGACCATGGGGATACTACAATGGTCATAAGTGTGGGAAAACGGTCATAAGTCACTTTTTTCAGTGTTGTGGTAACTTCGGTCACTAAGTGAACTGTTGTAAGTGGAGGACTACCTGTACTACTATATGCCATGCAGAGTGGCCATCTGATGGGAAATCACTCCAAATCAAAACTTTGTTACCGTACGATTGGTGAATGGTTCTGACAATAGCGAGACCCACATTAAAACTCGTTCTATGTTGCTCAGGATTGCCCTAAAGGTAGAATAGAGTAGAGCTGAATAGCGACATAGCTGTAGTATTTTCTACTATCTTGATTCGTTTTATCATAAAGCTAGATAGAACAAACTAGATAGAATATCTAATTAGGCTTTTGCGTAAAGTTGCTCCAAGCAGTTAAATGGATTCTTTGTGAAGAATTTCTCTCTGAAATGCTGTGGTGAGCCTGCTTTCTGGATGGCCTGATGCAGCTGCTTTCCCAGGTGGTCAGTGTGCAGGTCTCGGTCTAGGTCTGAGTCTGCACAAACACTTCCACTGCGACCGCTGGCAGAGTGAAGGGGTTGTGCGACGAACTGAGAAAGTCTTTGACGCAACTGCCTCAACATTTTGAGAACGGATTGTACCCTTGTGCCAACACAGTGCAAAGCACCCTTTCAGGAGATTTGCCCTGCCTAGCAATTCAGGACAGAAACTGCTTAATTTGTGATCCACAGAAATATGGGAGAGAACAGCCAAAAATATCTGTGTTTGGTTCTGCTTTTCCATTTATTTTTGAACAGACACACAGATCTTTTTTTTTCTCTAAAAAAAGAGACAGGTTTGTAAGCAAGCTAAAAGATTTTGCTTAATTTTCCTCATCGGCACCGCAGCCTTATTCTTATTTTCCATTACAATAGAGGTGAGTTCCTAGTCCAAAAGGTGTGATTTTCATAATTCTGCTCTACATAGCTGAGGACTGCTAAGATGGGGAACTCCACAGCCAAAACTGTCTACAGACAGCGTTCTCTGCCATGTCTTACATAACAAAATCTCAACAAACATTTCCTGAAGAGATTTCAATATAAAAAAGCTCACACCAAAAAAATTTCAATCAATAGGTAGACAAACTTCAACTTTTTCAGTACAGAGAAGTAATCCAAGCACTTTTTTCCCAGATCAAGCCATGTTTACTCTTTGAATGGCATGCAGTGGCACACTCTGAATGGTAGGACAGGAGCACAAATAAATCAGCTTTAATGTATATTTAATAATTTTTCCCTTTTGTGACGTTAAAATGAAAATTTAGCATCCTGAGAGTCATAATCAAGGCTCTCTTGGGCATTAGACTGTGCATTTTGTTGTATACAGGTTCTTAATGTTACTTCCTGTTATCCAGTAATTGCTGGATATAAGGAGAAATTTCCTGACAGTTAATTAATCAGTGGGTCGACTTGCCTCCAGAAGTTGTGGTTGCTCCAACACTGCAGATTTTTAAGAAGAGTTTTGGACAACCGTTTGCCTGAAATGGTGTAGGGTTTCCTGACTGAACAGGGGGTCAGACTAGAAGAGTCCTTTACAACTCTGTTATTCTGTTATTTCAAATTATATGTATAACTATGTGTGGGCCTTTAGCCAGTGCAATAGACGATTAGCAAAATATTTCACAGTGATTCTTTAAAAAGCTATTTTTCAAACTAAGTGCTCATTACATAAGGTACACTAAAGCCCAAATAAAATTAATTTCTCTTACCTGGAAATGCTAAACATCCAATCATCAAAGCAAATGCTGGAAGGATACAATATGAAGTCATTTTTGCCACGCCTTAAGTTCCACAATTATCTCCTTTCAGCCGCGCTTTGTACCAGCGGTGATCTTACAAAAAGGATTAATGGGGATTCTTTGAAAGTTGTCCAGCCTTTTAATGACCTGCAAAAACGTTCAAAAGCCAATTTTAGAACATTGCTTAAGCAGACATGATTTTCCGTTACCATTCCACAAAAACAAAGACAGCCAACTTATTTGTTTTTTAAAATCTTACTATATAAGCCATCAGAGAGAGCAACAGATTGTCCTTTTGTCAGAAACTTACATTTTCTCTAGCTTCAGGGTATAAGTCAGGGGGGTCCAATCTTGGTGATTTTAAGACTTGTGGACTTCGACTCCCAGAATTCCCTAGCCCAGGGGTGGGCAAACTTGGCTCTTTTACAACCTGTGGACTTCAGCTCCCAGAATTCCTAAGACAGCTTGGCAGACTCAGGAATTCTGGGATTTATTTTATTTATTTATTAAATAAATAAATAAATAAATAAATAAATAAATAAATAAATAAATAAATAAATTTTTATACCGTCCTTCTCCCGAAGGACTCAGGACAGTGCATAGCCAAACTAAAAATACATATATAAAATTTAAAAACAGTTTAAAAACCTATTACATGATTTGGCCCAAGCATTAAAAAACAGAACAACCCCCTTAAAATTAATATTTAGGCTTGCCCCGCTTGTCGAAATAGCAGCGTCTTTAGGGCACGATGAAAGGAGCGAAGGTCAGGGATCCTCTGTATCTCAGGGGGTAATTCATTCCAGAAGGCAGGTGCCCCCACAGAGAAGGCTCTTCCCCTGGGGGTCGCCAGTCGACATTGTCTGACCGACGGCACCCCAAGGAGTCCCTCTCTGTGGGAGCGTACTGGCCGGTGGGAGGCTATCAGTAGCAGAAGGCGATCTCGTTTTTTTTTTTTAATTTTAATTTTGATTTATATGCCGCCCTTCTCCGGAGACTCAGGGCGGCTTACAATACGTTAAGCATTGAAGTCCACAGGTTGTAAAAGAGCCAAGTTTGACCACCCCTGCCCTAGCCAGCCATGGTTTTAAAATTGCCAAGGTTGGACAACCCTAGTATGAGTCAAAACCTTCTACACTTCTGTGTTCCCGATTCAATGGAATACCACAAATGAGAAGGTAAGGAAACTTCCTTAGATAAGGAAGATGGTTATAGAATTGCTCTCCTTTTAATAACATATTGTATGAAAGTCATTATGGTGTATTATTTATTTATTTATTTATTTGATTTTTATACCGCCCTTCTCCCGAAGTATTAAATATTTATACTTAGATGTCTAAATTATAAGTGACCTAAATGTCCTTTGTTGGTTGAAAAATTCAACTGGAGCACTATAATTATTGTTTAGGTTTTTTAAAAAAATCCTTTTGAATAGCTTATATAAATTATAGTAAATTACAATATTTTAAAGCATCTGTGTCAG
Source organism: Stegonotus admiraltiensis (assembly GCA_032468215.1). Classification (NCBI taxonomy): domain Eukaryota; kingdom Metazoa; phylum Chordata; class Lepidosauria; order Squamata; family Colubridae; genus Stegonotus; species Stegonotus admiraltiensis. The sequence continues at coordinate 74,338 of JANHZT010011117.1, read as the reverse complement.
GGGTGAAATTCAGCCGGTTCTATCCAGCTTGGGCGAACTGGTAGCGGCAGCTGCGGGAGGCTCTGCCCACCCGCGCGGACGTCATGACGTCCCTTTTTTGAGACAATTTTCAGCCTCTGCGCATGCGCAGAAGGCTTTGTAAATGGGTAGATGATGGTGCGCACGAGCAAAGCGAACTTTCTTGATGTTCATTTCACATTTTATATTTTCATTTTGCAGGATGCTGTCAGGTACGAAGCACCAGAAGCACAAGTTCAGTTAAGTTGATTTATTGCTCATGCCTATACACAAGAAGCTAATGGTCAGCACTAAATTAGTGCTAAGTCAGAGTTAATGGAATTCAAGAGGATATTGGACCTAGACCACTAGTGGCAACGTAGCGATTCTAGGCCGATTCCTCTCTTAACTCTGCCTCCATGCTCTTACTGCTCTTCTTCTACAGGCATGCCATAAAGAGCCTTATCTCCAATCCAAAAGGTTCCAGCAGCCTTACAAATCAAGCCAAATCATTCAAGTAATAAATGCAGGCCATCAGAAAGAGCAATTTTGCTAAGGTAGGGGTAAAAAATGTTTCGTCCAAAATCTAGCAACCCAATGCTAAAACTGAATATGTTACATTATTTTCTTCTTTTAATTGAGCCAAAGACTTTCCCTTGTTTTGACTTGCCCCATAAAATGACAACAGGACAACCCTGTCATAGTCTCAAAGATCTTTTTTTTTAAAGGACATCCTTTCAAATCTCCTTCTGGGTTGTGTTTGGATGTTTTTGTTCTCAGTGACTGTAGTTTCTTTCTTGATAACCTCTCTTGGTATTCTCTTGTACTGTACAGGAAGTCCTCGACTTACAACAGTTTGTTTAGTGACCATTCGAAGTTACAACGGCACTGAAAAAAGTGGCTTAAGGCCATTTTTCACACCTATGACCATTGCGGTATCCCCATGGTCACGTGGATTTATATTCGAATGCTAGACAACTGACTCAGTTGCAGTTATTACAGTTGGAGTCTCCCGGGGTCATGCAATCACCTTTTGCAACCTTCTGACAAGCAAAGTCAATGGGAAAACCAGATTCACTTAACAACCATGTAACTCATTTAACAACCGCAAGGATTCACTTAAGAACTGTGGCAAGAAAAGTCATAAAAGGGGGCAAAACCATTTACGGCATGAATTTTGGGCCCAATTGTGGTCATTAGTTGAGGACTACCTGTAGTTTGTTATTTTATTATAACAAACTTCAATCAAGTTTTTATTTTAACTCCATTAATAAATCAATAAATGCTAGGTGGCTAAATGGTTGAAACATATCTATGCTGAGGCAAAGGGAAGACTCGGAGAACTCCAGCGATTTCAAACAGAATGTTAAATGCGAGTACGGTGATATGCATGCTTGACATTTCAACACATTTCCCAACACACACACACACACACACACAAGCACATCGAAAACTTACAAGGCAAGAAACTACAAGCCTTCTCCCTGATACGTTAGCCACGGTTCTCTGTTTTTCTTTTCCTCCCTTCTACACACACAGATGCACAAATTAAAACTATCATTCTGTCCATATGTAGTAGAAGAACATTTTGCTGTTGACTTTAGAACAAAATAATATGTTCTTCACAATGCATACCAAGCCTAACCACAGATTTACTGGAAGTTCATCGATGGGTTTCCAAAAGTAAAAACATGTGAGGTATATGAGGCTAGATATGCTTCCTTTTTTTCTTTCAGAAAAGTAAAATTCTTTTCCAAACAGGAAGGCTGCATTTATTCTCCTAACCGAATCAGAATCAAATCTAGAAAATTGATTTTTCGCTGCCCTGAAATCCTATTTGAATGAAGGTTGATAAGTAAACGTTTTAAGAACACACACAGGGGAAAATAAATACAGGTAGTCCTCTATTTACAATCATTTGTTTAGTGGCCATTCGAAGTTACAATGGCACTAAAAAAAGTGACGTATGACCGTTTTTCACACAACTGTTGCAGCATTTCCATGGTCATGTGATTTACATTCAGATCAGCGGTGGGTTCTACTTACCTTTACTACCAGTTTGCAATGGGGCCGCGCGTGCACTCTTGTTTCACACACACGCGCTCTCTTCTGCACATGTGCAGAAGCGTTTTGATGACGTTAGAGTCAGTGGGCAGAGCCTCCCACTGGTTTTACTACCAGTTCTATAGAACCGGTGCGAAGCAGGGACAACCCACCACTGATTCAGATGCTTGACAACTGACTCATGTTTATGACGGTTGCAGTGTCCTGGGATTATGTGATCCCTTTTGCAACCTTCTGACAAGCAAAGTCAATGGGGAAACCAGATTCACTTAACAAACCGTGTTACTAATTTAACAACTGTAGTGATTCACTTAACAAATGTCTCACTTAGCAACATAAATTTTGGGCTCAATTGTGATTGTAAGTTGAGGACTACCTGTACTGTTTTGATGCAGTGTGTTCGGCTGGAAGGTGGAATGATGAGAGCGATGCTAAGCCATCAGTCAAAAGGTGGCATCTCAGGGAAACTTGATTTTGAAGATTAGAAGAAATAAGAAGAAACGGGGAAAGGGAATGTTGGAAATTAGTTTGGCTGGGTAAGATTGTAAAAGGCAGTGGATTGACTTGTGGTTCTAGGAAATGGTGGTGGTGGAGGGGAAATCATGATTTGTATATCTCAGATATGGTTGGAGGGACTTTCCTTCCCAGGAATGAGAACCTCCAAGGTGAGGTTCTCCAGATAGCAAATATCTGATGAGAGCAAGTCCGAGGAAGGTACAGTATAAGAAAACTGGGGTTAAGAATGTGGTTTATCCAATGGAAGTAGCTAAGTGGTAAACCGCAAAATGGGATAGATGATACAACTGTCAGTTGAGCACACTTCTGGGAGCTTGAGTCAAGGAACAGTAGGTAGACAGCAGAGAGTACCAGAGTTGCAAAGAGCAAAGGAAAGGATGAGAGGTGCATGGGGAACCTTTTATGGGGAAGAGAAACTGAAAATGTAGGATCAAGTCCCTGTTCTGGCCCCTCAGCCTCTTCCCAGGGTCCTAGACATCAGACACTCTAGATATGAAGTTAGAGACCAGGCAAGAAGGAGTATTGCTGATTGTACCACTTGCCCTGATGCCTAACATTTTCCCTACCTAAGCTGCTGGACCTCATCATTGAGCTGCTAGTGGATTCCCCCCTGGCATTAGGTGGTGAGGAACCTCCGAGCCATGGGATTGAGATTTACTTGTGTTTTCAGGGCCTCCATGACAACCATAGGCTTGTGTCAAGTCATCACAGGCCCAGAATACAATGGGAGGGAACACAATTAATCTACCCTTTACTTTGGAGCAGCTGGAACTTGTTTGGAAGGAGGCGGATAGAACGGTAACATAACTCACTCCCTTTTGAGAAATGGTGAGTCAGAAAAACTTTCTTCGAGCTTCTGTGATCATTTTGCTAGGCAAAGTGTAGACAGATTTGTTCATATCTGTTGTGGATTCGAGGTCTGCTGGACAGAATCCAGTGAGACAATAAGGGTGATGTCTTGCAGGGTTATCTGAGACAGGATTCTCTATGGGATGAGCTCCACCAATGTGAGATGGATCCTTGGCCCTCTTCCCTGGTTTGAACTGCTAGGGAGGGAACTGAGTTCAGGAACTGGTAAATGCCTTTTTGACAGAAGAAGTAATCGTTCTGGCCCTGGAACAGAGATGGTACACTTTTCTTCAAGAGACCATTCCTCAAACCCAGTTACTTCAGGCAACCATTCCCCTAACCTTCTTTACAGAAGAAAAGTTATAGAGAAGGTGACAGGCATCCCTAAATGAAATGAATTAACTGGATGTCTTCCAATCAGGTCCAGACCCGAGGACAGATCAGAAATGATATTGGTTACTCTTATGATCCAATGTGAACACCTCTCCTTGTCTTGCCAGTTCTCCCAGCAGCATTCAGTACCAACTATTAATGGAGGAATTGTTCTTCTACACAGAATGTAATTTTAGAGCAATTTTGCTCTTTCCAGAGTAAGAGATTCAACTGGTATGTTTCAGGGAGGACCTCTCTCCTAATCACTGGGGGAGATGATCCATCAGGTTGGGGTGATTTATCATCAACAAGGTAATGATACCTGGTTAGACATTCCTACCTAGGTTGATCAGGAGATGTGACGGAAGCCTTGATGTGCTGCTTGTGGGAGACAGATGGGATGAAACAAGCTTAAAATGAATCCCAGTCTCTTTTGTCAAATTTCCATGGTTCCAGCAGGGCAGTTCCATCTTTAGCTTTAGAACGAATACATCTTACCCAAAGAAACAGGTACCCAATTGCAGTTTTTCTTGGATTTAAAATTCCTGCTAGATCAGCAGATGGAGGGCTGGAAGCCTTGTATGCTTTCTAGTAGTATATTGATTGTGACCTTTCTTGAGTGCATTTTCTGGCAATAGTGCATTATGCCCTTTTCAACTTATATTTGGACTATAGCAATTCATTTTACATGGGGTTGCCTTAAGACAAGTCAAAAGCTACCGTGTTTCGCCGAAAATAAGTCCCTGTCTTATATTTTTTGAACCCCAAAATAAGCACTTGGCCTTATTTTCGGGGAGGTCTTATTATTTGGGGGCATGTAGAGCAAGATAGGGATCCTCTTACCATCTTACCCAATTTCCAGCTCTGTCTCCCTAACCCTAACCAGAAGAAATGGCAGGGACCAGCTGCGCATGCAGTTAAATATTTTCGGGAGGGCTTATTTTGGGGAGGGTTTATTTTTAGGGGAGGGTTTATTTTCTGGGAAGGTCTTATTTTTGGGGAAACACAGTATACTTGCACAGAATGCAGCAGCCCATCTATTGCTGTCTGGTTCCTGCTTCAGCAAAGTAACACTTATACTGCAGAAGCTTCACTGGCCATCAGTTGGCTTCTGAGTCCAAATCAAGATGCTGTTCTTTACTTACAAAGTTGCTTATGGCTTTGGTTCTCACTAGCTTTTAGACCAAGGGGAATCTGCTCATTGCAGGCAGATTGTATGCAGGTTGGCAGGGCAAATTGGGGATACCTCCCCAAAAGGTTAACTGGGTATAGCTCTGGCCGCAGAACTTCTCCGTCAGCCCTGTCCCTCTGAGTGTGTCCTGTAGTCTTGGAATGACTTCTCCTTGCAATCCTATCAGGCTGGCTTTTTGGAGGAGAAGATGCTATGTAATTGGGGACAGTTCTTTGGGTGATGATGGATGGCGGTAGCAGGATTTAATTTTTGTGTTATTTATTGTTGTGTTTTTACTGTATGGTTTTATGAGTTTGACAAGGTCGCCTATAAATACATGGAATAAGCAATAAAGAAATAAAAATAGTTCTCAAGCTATTGAACAAGTTGCTAGTCCTCATCCTCATGTAAACTCATGTGCGTGTCGTTTCAAAGAAATATATCAAGAACAGGAACTCCTTATTTAAGTCAGCCACCAAGGACCTGGATCATGCAGCAGGGATCCAATGATGTCAGTGGAAGGGCCCCAACGTAATTGCCAAAGGAATGCTCTTAAAGTATATTCAAGGGGCAACATTAAATTGATTTATTAAAATATATACAGCATGTCATTATGATGAATGGATTGTTATAAGTTGTGCTTCCCATTTTTATTCTCTCCACCTCCTCATCTATGGCTCAGTAACATTTATATTTATCTCTACTACTTGCTAAGGATAACCACCTGAAAAACATTAAGGCAAGTTTGCAATTGCCCACCTTGCAAATGACATCTTTTTGTTATTAGTAATGAATAAAAAATAGACAAAGTCTGCAGAAAAATGAAAGCAGCCTTCCCAGAAACATATTTCCAAAGAGCCTTTTAAAATTAAAACCAGCCCAACAGCTAAATCATATTACAGTTTTTAAATTCAGAAGGGCATTAACCTTGGCCTATTTTAATGTTCTTTTTAACCAAGTCCTGAAAGAGAATTAAAAAAAAAATCCATATATGAATGAATTATGCCATGTGTTCCCAATACGATCAAATCAGCATTTTATGTGCTCCTTCATTATTCATTTTATATGGACACTTGTCTCTTCCTTATTACTGCTATTGTTAAGAGTCGTGGTGATACAGTGGTTAGAATGCAATATTGCAAGCTATTGTAATTCTGCCAACTGTCAGTAGTTCAATTCTGACCGACTCAAGGTTAATTCAGCCTTCCATCCTTCCAAGGTCCGTAAAATGAGGACCCAAATTGTTGGGAGCAATATGCTGATTCTGTAGACCATTTAAGAGTGCTGTAAAACACTTCGGAGCAGTATATAAGTCTAAGTGCTTTTGCTATTAACAGATTACCCTGCACATACAGACTTATTTAAAACACCTATCCTTGGATTAGAACTCACCTATCCCTCCAAACTTTGCATCACATTTGCAAATGACAGAATAACATCTGATTGAATGCTTTTCCTTTATAACATATAAATCCTCCTGTGTTGTTTTCACTACTTTACATTGGACTTTTGTTATTTACAATATTCTCCCTCCCCAATAAAGTTAATCTAAAATTAAGTACCGGGGGACGGGGGAGGGAATCCATTTGGGAGAAATTCTGTGGAAATCTTTCCAACCCACTTCACAGTTCTCAGTGTGAACATTTTTTTAATTGTTCAGGGGTCAACTTGCAACATAGAACATGTATGTCCCTATCAATCTAGGCTTGATGAGTAGACAAGCATTTCTTCTTTAGTCTTCACTTCTCAAAAGGCTACTCTTATCTGACTCCAAATCCAGCACTGATTTTCAGAGAGAGCAAGAAAGAAGGAATGCTGACTCTATAGCTAAATGATTAACCATACAGCTGTACAAGTTATCTGCTGTTACAATGGTGTAGTGAACCAAACACCTCCAATTTTCACATCAGAAATCACCATTTGGTAAACAAGAGTCAGAGAGCAAAGAGCTTCAAAGCTGAGGAGAAGAAACAACAATCAAAAAACCCTTGGCTCAAATCCCAAGGATTTGAACCTTACAACTGGATATCTAGGCATATATAAGGTAGTCCTCAACTAATGATCACAACTGAGCCAAGAATTGGTCCCATGCCACGAAGGGCTTTAAGGGTTAAAACCAGCACCTTGAATTTACATTCAACCCTTTTCTAGCAGAATCAAGCTAGGTTAATTGGATTTGCTCTTCTCACATGATCTTCTCTGCACACTCTTATGTTGGCTATATGCAGAATAACTATACTACGATATGATAATCAATGCAGAGGAATGTAGTATGGCAAAGTGCAGTTCTTGAATTAGTCTCTTGGCCTAACCTCAGAACCTGTCTATAAAGGACCAGCCAATTCCTCTGTTAAGAGGTCTCTGCTTTCTCCTTAAGACTGCGATGGAAAAAGAAAAAAGAGGGTTCAGAGTGAAAACAGTTGTCCCCCTCTGATTTTCCTTGTCCATTTGCCATGAAACCCTCAACAGGTTATCCCAGAGAGAATGCAGCCCAGTAGAGGGTTGCCTCCAGTTCACACTGGTTCTATAGAACAGGTAGTAAAACCGGCAGGAGGCTCCGCCCACCAACCCCAACATCATCAAAATGCTTCTGCGCATGCGCAGAAGAGCACGCGTGCGTGCTTGCTTCTCTCGCACGGCCCTGCTGCAAACCAGTAGTAAAGGTAGGTAGTACCCACCCCTGATGCAGCTCTATCCTGGTTTGTTTCACTGCTACATCAAAATCCAAGAATCTCTCTTATGGCAAAACCAAGATTCTTCTCACATCTTAAAAGACATATTAATGAAACAAGATTTTCACGGATTGGAATCTGCTACAAGAAATGCATGAAGTAGACTTTTCAGATGGCATAAGTAACACTACAAATATCTGAGAGGAACCAAAGAAACAACTAATTTATAAATTATCAAACCAACCTTCCCAGCTTCTCAGCAGGGCAAATGGCCAGATATTCTTCAGACTATGAATAAAGCCATCAGAAACACTAAAGTTGACACCCGTGTCAATTTTGGAAAACAATGAACAGAAGAGAAGAATAACTAGCTACAGAACTTCTGAACAGAACTCCTTGAATAGGAAAATTGTAACCAGGGCTTAGATCACTCTTTCCTTAAGGTCAGTGTATAATACAGCAATGGTCTTCTTTGTGGGACAGGAAGCTCTTCTGAGGGGGCATAAAGAAAGAGTGGTTATGGGAGATAATGCTCTTCTGACACTCATTATCAAAGGGCACAACTTTGCCACCACTTGGCATCAATAGGCTTTTACCATGAATGCCTTTTAGATGCCGCCTCGGCCAATAAACTACTGTCCAGGAAAAAAAATGCAGCTCACACATGGTGACACCCAACTCCCACGTTTTTGACCTGATCTCACGCAATAGCATTTCTGGAAAAAGTTCCTGTTTGCTTCCATGGTTCTCTTAAAAAAAATTTTTTTTAAATCTCTATAAAGTCTTAAGTCCAGGCATTTTGCAAAGCAATTATAAATTGTAAGAGTGCAACTCACAATTGATTGCAATGACATCTGTGCTTCCATCCAAGGCATAATGCAAGATTGGGATAGAAAGCAGAATTTTCATATGCTCAGTTCTTTGCAATATTTGCAGATAGTAGCCATGCAGTGCTAAAAATCTTATTCTCTGCAGCCAGAAAGATCAATCAGATGTTAACCTGTTTTAAAGATGCCAAAAAGAAGCCAGCCTATCTTCTGAATCCAAGGTCCACCAATGGAACTCTCAGGACAGAGTCAAAGCACATTAACTACTATTCAAAGAGTCATTTGAATTATTATGCCTAATCTCCATCCAGAGTTTGACCTTTATTGGATTTATTAGTTTCCTTCCCATGTTTTTTAAACCATTACAATTTGTGCTCAGAATGAGGGCCTTTTTTTTCCAATGGGTTGAGAATCTAATGCTAGCATCCTTTTAAGCATTGCACACAGGGGTGGGATTCAAAAATTTTAGCAACCAGTTCTCTGCCTGGTCGCTGGGTGGGCGTGGCCATGGTGGCCATGGCCTACTCAGCCTCCTAGACCACGACAGGGGGGCATTTTTGCCCTCCCCAGGCTCCGGAGGCTTTCTTTGAGCCTCTGGGATGGCAAAAATAGGCTCCCCCAGGCTCCAGAGGCTGGAAACAGGCCTGTTTATGGACTTCCAGTAGGCCCATTTTTCGCCCTCCCCAAACTCAGGAGGCTTTGTGATATAGTTTTCAGTTCAAACTCCAGCAAGTCAATTGTCAGATAATCAGAAGAAAACAACCTGATATCAAGAGATGGATGGAAACCAGGTCTCCTGTCTGAAAGGAAATGCTGACTAGCTCATTGCATAGCTCAGATGGAAGCTAGAGACATTAAGAGCCCAGATTTCACTGTACAGTAAATAAAACTTCTATTTATTGATTATTCAGATTTAAATAGTCACCCATCTCATATATTACACTCTGGGTGGCTTACAAACAATTAAAACAAATATAAAAACAATGATTAAAAAATATATAAACACGTATTAAAAACCCATCATAAAATGATCGTAAAATTCACAGCCAAAGTAGTCACGTCTGCCAATAACACGCCATACACCCACTGTACTAACTCTGCCATTCCCTGTTCTCCATACCTGTTGGCAAAACCATGTTTTCATTCTTTTTCAAGAGGCCAGCAGGGTTGCGGCCAATCTCCATAGCCCTTGCCAAATTATGCTCCTTAGATGATAAGACCCCGAGCATGTCCCTCCTGCTCGACTTGATAGGATGGTAGTAATGGTAAAATCCAATTTTTTTACTTCTGGTTCTGTGGGCATGGCTTGGTGGGCATGGTGTGGCTTGGTGGGCGTGGCTTGGTGGGTGTGGCAGGGAAAGGATACTGCAAAATCTCCATTCCCACCCCACTCTGGGGCCAGCCAGAGGTGGCATTTACTGGTTCTCCTAACTACTCAAAATTTCCGCTACCGGTTCTCCAGAACCTGTCAGAACCTGCTGGATTTCACCCCTGGATGGTAGATATAATTGGGAAGAGGTGGTCCCTCAAGTAACCCAGACCCACGTGATGTGATGCTTAATAGTTTTGTAACCGCTTCTCAGTTTTTTTCTATAAGTTTTTACTTATCAGCAATCTTCAATTCTTGGGCATGTTTATTGGAGTTTACCTAGCCCACTGGGGAATAACATAACACATATACTCAAAGATGCATTGCTTTAGGATCAAACATAGGTAAAAAATATGATATTCTGTGGCTTAAAAAAATAAAGTGCAACTGGGAAAGTCACACAAAACTGATAAAGAGAATATAATGTTTCGGAAATTCAGTATTTGGTTCACTTCATTTTCGATTATTCAATAGCAATGTGGATCTGAACTCACACCAATGTTGGCATTCAGAATTATGCAACCGCTTATATGATTAATCTATGCTCTGAAAATGATTCCAGACTATATGGAGAAATATTTACAGATTTTGTCATTTTTAAAAATATTAGCAGGAACTGTAAAACAGCTGGGTGAAATATTTCTAAAAAAGCAGTGTTTTTCCCAACATGAAATTCTTAAGTGCAGAGCCATAGTGTTCTTTAGTCTGTCTCTGTATTATATTCTTATTTCTTCCTGCTGAATCTGCTCACAGAAGAAGCGAAGAAACCAAATAATGTGAGTATTGGTTATTACTGAGAAATTCCAAGCAAATAATAGTCTTCCTTTCAGACTGAGCTTGATCATCAAAATCATAAACAGAAACTTTTATAAACTCTTGGGAAACAGGCTGAACTTTACAAGACCGAGAACATTTCATTTCTACAAAGCTAAAATAGCTTCCCAATTTTACTAGCAAAATCCCAAGGAGAGAACTGCAGTGAGGGCTGAGAGTTACTCAATTTCAACTACATTTAATAAGACATTTCCACAAATCTCAGCTAAAGGCTATGGGAACTGGAGGAGTGCCAAAACTGGATGTGTTATGTCACTCCCAGATCTACTTTCTTCCACTCTCACATGATGCTTGAAACGGGGTTTTTTTTTTCTTTTTAAAGGTAACACACTGCTGTGTGTTCTGTCAAATTACAGGAAGCCGCAAAATACACATAATTATACCCTAAGAAAAAATAGAGGCTTTTCTTTTTCCTCCCTGCAGTAACCCAAATTCATCCTGTTCTGTAACTGATACTGCATTTAGTCAACCACTCCAAGGACAGTTTGTAAATTTTTATTTCTGTCTAATGGCATCTCTTTTGTACAAAGAGATCCCTGGTTCAACCCCTGGTGTCTCTGAGTAGTGGAAAAAGAAATGTTTTAATCAATCCAGGTACAATGGTTAGTATAGATATAAATCAGCAGAATTAATTTATCCGTTCTTGGACCAAAATAACTAATCTGGCTCCCTTGCCAACATATGCCTCTACCCCAATGTTCCTCAACTTTGCAACTTTCAGATAGGTGGACTTCAACTCCCAGAATTCTTCTACAGCCTTCAGCTGAGAGATGCGGAATTCTGGGAACTGAAGTCCACCCATATGAAAGCTGCCAAGGTTGAGGAATGCTTCTCTACCCTAACAAAAGTAGGAAACATTGTAGGGTCTCAAGAAGTTAAAAGACAGCAAAGTTACCAATTCCATTTCTGCAAATGGATATTTGTGAGAGTACGTGTTGTGGATTTGTTTCCACAACACGTTCTCAAAAATCACAATATGGGCCAAATATTTAAATTGCCCACCCTAGGATATCTTCGAGACCGCCTGCTGCCACCAGTGGCCTCCCATCGACCAGTACGCTCCCACAGAGAGGGCCTTCTCAG
>JANHZT010011117.1:51351-62484 GCA_032468215.1 Stegonotus admiraltiensis | reverse complement strand
TTTATATTGTATTTTAGACTGTTTTTAATGTTTATATTTGTGTTTTTTATTCTGGCTGTACACTGCCCTGAGTCCCTCAGGAGAAGGGTGGTATATAAATTTAAATAATAATAATAATAATAGTAGTAGTAGTAGTAGTAGTAGCAGCAGCAGCAGTAGTAGCAGTAGTAGTAGTAGGCTAAATGGAGGAACACTCTAAGATCATATAAAGTATTCTGCTACATTCCTAACGTTGATAGAGTTGGAAAAGCTGGTCTGAAATGTTTGGTCAATAGCAGGAGTCTTCAATTTATTCAGAACAGAAATAACGCCTTGCCCAAATTTGCATCATGGGATTCCTACCAGATGCTTTTATGTCAGTAATGCTCTCAATGGGTGTGATGTAGTTTAGCTGTAAGACAATTGGGGGTTCCAACAAGATGATTTAATACAATATTAACATCTAACTCAAAGGTGCTTTTTCAAAAGGCAACTGGACTTTGGGGGGGAAAGCAAAGTCCAGTTGCGTCTTGAAGAAGCACCTTTGGGACAACCATGACTTGGATGACTGAGAATCTCCATAGACATTAACATCTAACTTAATACATCAACAGTGGAGGGAAATACGTTTCTAGGGTAATGTTTGATGCTGCTTTACTTCACAAAACTAGCACAACTTTACAGTGCCTAATGATGTATTCTCTCAGGAATAAAATTCCATTCATATTACTATTTAAAACGAGAGCAGACAAAAATTTCCACACCACCAGACAACACATACACAAACAGATATATCCTCTTTAGTGTCCTGCCATTAGCTTAGTTCATTTAAATTTGTAACACTAATTCTCTGAACTTGTTAGCCTGCACTATTTAATAATAGAAGTAGCCTCCCACAACCTTCTGTTTTATTTTACTATACTTCTCCATAGTCTTTTGGTTTAGAGAGCTACAGATATGACTCTGGAGAAACTATGCAGTGAAGGTTAGCAAAAATGTATACCAATGCATGCTCTAAGCCTGGGAAATAAAGAAAACATTAGAAAGAAACTCAGATTATTCTGTCCTATCCCCATGAGGTATTTGAAGGGGGAAGAGGAAAACACTGATTCTGTTACTTAGCCTAAATAAAAAAATATATGGTTACAAATAAAACTTCTAGAGTCAGTTTCCGGGCCTACCTTAAAGGGTTTACATCACATGCAGTATTACCTTAAAATCCTGAATGTGCTCATTAGCTTTTTTTAAAAAGGTCCCATTTTAAACCTTCAACGATGATGCATCTTGCAACAATAGAAAAAGTATATTGTTTAAAAGTTAAAGTAGATAAGAGACAGAAACCCTTAATTAAGTTACCTCTTGTATATTTTAAAGATTAATTGTAGTCCTGAGAATCTAGATATGGATAAGTGTAAAGACAACAGCGGAAGAAAATTAATCCTTCCTTGCTTTTTTTCCACATTTGAGTCACCCAGTAAATGTATTTAGGGGTGTCTGCTTAGAAAACATCTACAAAGAAGATAGCACAATCTTTTGTTAAAGTATCACCAAGCTTGGTATTTGGCATTCGTGTTCATATAACTGCCCCTTTCTGCCAAGAAGTCAATGTCTTCAGGATTGAAATAAATTCTCAAGTATTGTCTTAATATGATTATGCACCAGAGGTGGTATTCAGCAGGTTCTGACCCATTTTGGAGAACCAGTAGAGGAAATTTTGAGTAGTTCGGAGAACTGGTAAATGCCACCTCTGACTGGCCCCACCCCATCTATTCTCTGTCTCCCGAGTCCCAGCTGATTGGGAAGAAATGGGGATTTTGCAGTAACCTTCCCCTGGAGTGGGGAGGGAATGGAGATTTTACAGTATCCTTCCCCTGCCATGTCCACCAAGCCACGCCACACCACACCCACCAAGCCACGCCCACAGAACCAGTAGTAAAAAAAGTTTGAATCCCACCACTGTTATGCACATATGTACATATTTCTTGCACTCTGGTTTTGTCCATTGATTTGTATCTAGGTAGGAGGACAAGATTCCTATTTTGGCATATCATAACACATGCTAAATTCTCATTATTCTTCTTTCGGTTTGGCTCAAATTAGGACAACGCATATGCAATCAAAATCCCAGCAAGGGATTTTATATTCATGACAAAAACGGCAACACCCACATGATATATTTTACCATGTTTATTTAGCTAGGTAAAAAGGTCTTATCTAAGTCACTGTCTCATAACCTTTGATGCAATTAATTTCCAGAGATAAAAGCTCCTAATACTGTCTAAATAAAGTTTCTATGGGAAACTCCCTATCAGAGAAACAAGCCAGCTTAATCTTTTCCAGATTGGCCTCTCCTTCTGTTTTCGTACCCTCTTTTACAGTTTTGCAAATTCGCACCCAAAAGTTGTGCACAAACAAGGAGGAGGCCTGCAGATGGATTTTGAACATTAACTTTTGCAGCACAAGGTTAAAGATTAGAAAATTTGCTATGTTACACTCATGTCAATTAGAACCTTTTTGTTCCATAGGTATCTCCAGAACAACTAAAGCTAACTTTCTGGCATTAAGAAAAAAATAATAATAATACTAAAACAATCAGCTGAGCAACTTCCCATAAAAGATTAAAAACGCCTATCTGAATTAAGAAACTTCTTCCACACATGTGGAAAAGGTTTTTAAGTGCAACACTTCTAAAACAATGAGTCAAAAGGAACTTCCCCTATAAGAAGAGTCAGCCTTTCTCCCAATTGTGCCTCACAAGCCTAAAAGTGAAGCACTTGCTTTTATATTAGAGTTGATACAGAAGATGATCAATCAACTTGGTAATCATCAATCATGGAAGAGAAGCGTGCCAAGGCAAAGACTTCTGGGGCTGCTGGACCAACTTTCTCTGACCTGAGGTTCTCTAGCACAGGGGCATCTTTACTGCTTTACTACTCTCCCTCAGACAGATGCTCAGCACATCTGGAAGGCACTAAGTTGAGGGGACAACTGTGACCCTATTTTAGATCAGAAGCAAGAATGTACTCAAAGTTGAGCTGGACAAGAAATGTTCTTCATTTTCACATATAGAAGATCAGGTTTTGCATGCTTTTAAGAAAGCTGGTTGTTAATATTCCAGAAAATATTCCAGAAAACAGTACAGTGAAAAATGGATGCTAAACTATTAGTAGAAAAAGGAATGTTTTCTCTCCGTATTTTACATGCAAGGTCTATTTTATCTCCAGAAGGTTAAGAATCACAGAGTATGGTTTCCCTCCAATGTTATCTTTATGATATTAATTGGGCTGAGAAACAGTGATTAGTTCAAAGTCTTTCAGTGAACTTCTAAAAACTCAGCAGGGACATGGATCTCTCAGGTCCTTGTCCAAAATCATAACCACTAAATTTGCTTTTGGAGGCTGATCTTTCAGAGCCTCGACAGAACTGCACAACCGACCATGGACCTTTATGCTTTTCAATTGACTCAGAGCCCACCTACCCCCACCCCACCCCAGCTCATTCATTGGCAGTTCATTTTGATGGCAGTTCATTCTGGTGCCATAAAGACATACAAAGAGCATCCCTTGACATAAATTTTGAGTGGCTATTCCATGCCTGTTACGAGATGAAATGAGAAGGAAGTAAAATAATTTGAGTTCTCAGCTATTCAGATTTTTGTCAAGAAAATCTCCCTTCTGACTTAGGTGCTAAGGAAGAGCTAGATATGTTTATGGCATCATTATAATGCACCAAAATCTACTAGACCAGGGGTCTCCAACCTTGGCAACTTTAAGACTTGTGGACTTCAACTCCACAAGTTGAAGCAAGTTTGCTGGCTGAGGAACTCTGGGAGTTGAAGTCCACAAATCTTAAAGTTGCCAAGGTTGGAGACCCCTGTACTAACTAGACAGTACATATATCAGTGGTGGGTTGCCCCAGGTTCGGACCAGTTCTATAGAACCGGTAGTAAAACTGGAGGGAGGTTCCGCCCACCGACCCCAACATCATCAGAACGCTTCTGTGCATGTGCGGCCCCGCAGCGCAGCCCCGTAGCAAACCGGTAGTAAAGCAGTAAAGTAACCCACCCCTGACATATATGTATGCTGAACGACTCCCTTTCTACCCCAAAGAATATAGTTGGTTAAGTAGGAAATATATCACTATTTTCTAAACTGATATAATTGTGATGCAATTAACCCAATTTAATAACTCAACCAAAGCTCGCTTTAACACTGATTATTGTACCCCAGACACAAGCCCACATATATATATATTCTACTTTTCAAGAAAACTCGCTAGCTGCAGATTGTGACCTTCAGATAAACTATTCTCTTACAATCCCAAAAGTCTTTTTCAAGGTCCAAGCATAACCAATTTAATCTCACAGCCTTAACACTAAATCATCCTTACATGCCGAAGCTAAGAAACTGGCTTTGGCCATCTGCTCTATGGAAAACAGTAAGATCTCAGCAATGAAGGGGAAAAAAAACTCATTTCTGTTCAGGAGAAGAGCTCCTGCATTATACAGACAAATGATCACTATCATTACCATTCCAGATAGAGTTAATTTGTTGCTATTTTATTCCTTATGGTGTAAAGGGGTGCGAAACTCAAGAACCTTCTGATAGTAGATCAGAGGCTTTGCATACTAGCTACATCTAGAGCTACATCAAGTGGTGGTGGGCTGCTGCCGGTTCAGACCAATTCGAGTGAACCGGTAGTTCCAACATTCCGCTGGCCCCACCCACTGGCCCCTGCTCTATCCTGTTCTATATTTCCTTCTTTCTGACTCAGCTGATTCGCGCGACACAGCTGATTTCCACACCGCCGCTGTTCTACTTACCAGGGCTGCCTTAGAAGATAAGCAGCTGAGCTTCAAATTGCTGTATTTTGAACGCTGCGCACAAGTGCATTAGGCGCACACGGAACCAGTTGCTAAACCGGTTGCAACCCACCACTGGCTACATCAGGAGGTTTCATGCTGCTCTCTAACTACAAGGCGCAGATCATCAAACCAGCAACTGTGAGGCTCCCGATCGAATCCGGCAATTCCCTGCGGTATCGGGCGTGAGTCCTTCACGCTGTGCGAGGGGGGAGGCTCTACCAGAGACTAGGAGCCCCCAGCCCCAAATGCCGACTAGCGGCCTTCAGTGGGCTCGGGCACTAGACCCTTCACACTGGAAAGCTCAACCAAGACAATGGGACCTGGCTGGAATAAAATGTCTCATGCAAGTGCAAACCAGCGGTTGGAAATAAGGAGCTCAGCAAAAAGTGTCTGGTCCCAATCAGACCAAGTCTGAAAGCTGGGAAGCAGGGGGAAGAGGAGGAGCTTCTCAGCTAGCAGACTCAGTCCATTGACATCAGACGAGCATTAACCCATTCCTGACCGCTGGCCCCACGCTCAATGAGAAGCAATATTTTATTTATTTATTTATTTATTAAAATTTATATGCTGCCCTTCTCCCAAAGGACTTGGGGCGGCTCACAACCATCAAAATAACATAAAAACAATAGCAATAAATAAAGTTAAAAATGCAATTAAAATCCCACAATTAATTAAAAACTCCCAAAACAGATCAAACAATTTGTTTAAAAAGCCATGTCTTCAGGTCTTTGCGGAAAGTACGGAGATCAGGAGCTGTCCGGATCCCAGTGGGTAACTCGTTCCAGAGGGTAGGTGCCGCCACAGAGAACACCCTCCTCCTGGGAGCCGACAGCCAACATTGTCTGGCCGACGGTTCCCGGAGGAGGGCAGCCCTATGTGTGCGCACTGGGTGGTGGGAGGCCAGTAGAAGGTGCTCCTGCAAGTACCCTGGGCCCATGCCATGAAGGGCTTTATAGGTAAGTACCAGCACCTTGAAGCGGACCCGAAGGACCACTGGCAGCCAGTGCAGCTCGCTCAGGAGAGGTGTAACCCGGGAGTAACAGGAGGCTCCTGTAACAACCTGCACAGCCGCATTCTGGACCAGTTGGAGCCTCCGGGTGCACCCCAAGGGCAGCCCCATGTAGAGAGCATTACAGTAGTCCAGGCAGGAGATGACCAGAGCATGAGTGACTGTACGTAGGGCATCCCTACCTAGGAAGGGTCGCAACTGGCGCATCAGGTGGACCTGTGCAAAGGCCCCACTGGACACAGCCGTCAGATGGTCCGCTAAGGACAGTCGCGAGTCCAGGAGGACGCCAAGGTTGCGAGCCCTATCAGAAGGAGTCAGAGACTCCCCTCCCATCAAAAGTGATGGGGCCACTAGATCCTGGGATGCAGGTATCCACAGCCACTCCATCTTGGAGGGATTGAGTCTGAGACTGTTCCTACCCATCCATATCCCCTCGCCTCCAGGCACTTAGACATCAAGGAAAGAGCATCCCTGGATTGGTCCAGGGTGGTGATGTAGAGCTGAGTATCATCAGCATATTGATGTTAACTCACCCCGAAACTCCGAAGGATCTCACCCAGAGTGAGTGGAAAAAGGCCAAGTGGAAAAAGGCCAAGAAATGGATCCAAAGACAATCCCCAAAATGCTTTCAAAGTTTTTGGTCAAGCAAAACTGCAAAACTTATGGCTTGAGAGAATGAATGCAATTAAATGATCATGGTGCAGCCTCCTGAATTATAGCTGTTAAAGGAAATAGCATGCAAACATTGTTCTAGCCCAGGTGTCAGCAACCTGTGGCTCTGGAGCCGCATGCGGCTCTTTTGTCCCCCTGCTATGGCTCCCTATCACCTGAATCCACCACTGGCTGGCCCCACCCCTTGCCCTCCCCTTCCAGTCACTCCTCGCCTGGCCTAAGAGAGAGGAGGGGGAGGTGGAGAGAGAGACACCCACACCCACACCCACAGAGAGTTACCTATTTCCCACAGAAAACACTGGGAGCCACAAAACCTGGATAGTCATGGCTGGGATGTGTGTCATGTAACTGGGTGGGAATGTGCGACATCAAGTTGGCCACACCCACCCAGGTTTTGTGGCTCCCGGTGTTTTCTTTTCTGTGGAAAATGGGTCCAAATGGCTCTTTCAGTGTTTAAGGTTGCAGACCCCTGTTCTAGCCTGAGCTTCCCAAAATTGGCAGACCGCAGCCATATCCACAATATGCAAATAGCTCCTTACCTACAAAGGCTTGCACAACCACACACAAATCTGTGGACATTTACACTGACAACGCCTCCATGATCACTCTGCAAAACTGCAGGAAAGGAAGATGCCACAAGAAAGAACATTTGCACCCGGCTAACTCACAAGAGTGAGGCTCTCGTAGCTTCTGTCCCAGAGGGTGCAACACAGCGGCTTCCCTCTGTTTCTCCCATGTCAAGCAAACTCTGCTACCAGTTGCATACCTGGTGTGGGTTGGAAATCCCCCTTGTTGCAATGGCAAAATAACACAACACAACACACAAACCCAAATGTTGTGAACTTTTTGAAGATCTTAAAAACACAAGCGCCTGATCAGATCCCTGTTAACACACTGTGATGCTCCTTGAGAAGAATCTTTGCCTCTTTGCAGAAGTGGAGATGATTTAATTGAATGGCAAGGACTTTCCAATCTTTTCAGCTTTAGCCCTCCAGACTGGTTTCCTGTTTAGTGGAAATTAGTTGCAATCAAGACAGGAACTCTCTGACTCTTTCTCCCACTGAGGATCTCCATTGCACTTTTACTCTACAGTTATCAAACTAAGAATGCCACATTAGGTCTAGGGACTAAGTGGAAGCTGCGTCCTTAATCTTCAGAAATTACTGTGTGCATCAAAGCCTCTATGCATGCTGCAGAAAACAGACATTCTTGTTACAAATTTTGAGAGTTTCAGAATGTTCTACCTGCTCTATTGTAACTCATTTTAGTGCATGCAGAACACAGACACAAGGAAGAGAATTCAGGAGGGAAGAGGAGAAAATGCCAATTTCAATGGGTGGTTCTTGTAAAAGCAGGGTGGATTTGATTTAAATCAAGTCGATTTAAATCATAACTTTTAAAGAGCAGCTCCTCCTCTGACCTGCTGTTGACTCACCGACAGTCCCAATATTGCAGAATATACAGCCTCATGCTACATAACTAAGCTCCATTTCATGCTGAATAAACTAAATTATTAATGTATCTTAAATAGAAAACTATATTTAGGTAGATTTTTACTCCAAAAGCATTTTATTAAAATAAATTTGATAAAAATAAAAAAAATCCTATTTAAATAAAAAAACCAATTTAAATTTTAGAAATCCAATTTTTTTTTAAAAAAATTAAAAATTAGTCACCCTGTGTAAAAGAGACAGCTAGAGGTAACTTCCTACAGCTACTCTATAATAAATAATCTACATACTGCAAGGACCAGGCTGGTCTCCTTGCAGTGATGCTTCTGAGACCCAGATTCCTAGTTAGTGATGCTTGGTTTAACAGATTAATGGAGTTGGAAGGGATCTTGCAGGTCATCTAGTCCAACCTCCTGCCCAAGCAGAAGACCCTACATCTGCCTCTACCTAGGATCAAACTCACAACCTCCTGATTGTGAGGTAAGAGCTCCACCTCTAGGCCATAGCAGTGGGCAAGGATAGAGGTGGCCTGGCCTTCCTTTTCAGAATCTTCAGTATGGAATTACTGAGTTTCTGCTCTCCATGATATTCTCAGTGGAGATGCCAGGAACTGGACCTGGTCTTCTGAACACTCAGAACACATGTACCAAATCTTCCAAACACACAGAACACATGTACCAAATCTTCTGCCAGCTTAGCAACAGAGACTACAGGTCTCTGTTTACGAACGCAATGGAGCCTGCCCATCATGGTTGTAAATCACAATAGTTCTAAAAAGAGTCACCTGTGAAACCGATCTGATTTTACAAACTTTTGTGTGGCAGCCATTAAGTGTGGCACCATGGCCATAAAGCAAATGCCGCAGTCGTTAAGTGGTTCACTGGTTCACTATGAGTCAGTTTTGCAAAAAACTGGAAGTAAATGCTGCGCAAGACGCAGTCATGTGACCTATGTGAGATGCTGCAAACAGGCATAAATAAGAGCTCAATACCAAACATTCAAATGCAATTGCATGATGGGGGGGAGGGGGGGACTTCCAGCCATCAGAACTTCAAAACCAGTTGCCAGTATCCCAGATAGGTCTATCGGAACTTCAAATGGTTGCTAAGCAACCAGTCATAAATCAAGAACTACCCATATTGCATCACACAAAACCATTCAATTGGTATACAGGTAGACTTACAACAGCTCACTTAGTGACCATTCAAAGCTACAACGGCACCGAAAAAGTGACTTATGACCATTTTTCACACTTATGACGGCTGCAGCATCCCCATGGTCAAGTGATTTACATTCAGATGCTTGACAACTGACTCACATTTATGACGGTTGCAGTGTCCCAGTGTCACGTGATCCCCTTTTGCGACCTTCTGACAAGCAAAGTCAATGGAGAAACCATTCACTTAACAACCATGTGACTAATTTAACAACTGTGGTGATTCACTTAACAAACATGGCAAGAAAAGTCGTAAAATGGGGCAAAACTCATTTAACAAATTTCTCACTCAGCAACATAAATGTTGGGCTCAATTGTGGTTGTAAATTGAGGACTACCTGTATTCAGGAAAAGTGTCCCCAAACTGGTGACCAGAATTGGACAACTGCAAAACTGCCATGATTTCCAGTTAAGAGAGCCAAAAACATCAGTTTGTGAAGGGGCACTTTAGAAAAGGAAGAAACTAACTTGTTAGTAATATCACCCAGACACCTCTCCCCTTCCCACTCCTCCTACTCCTCCTCTTCCTCTTCTTCTTCGTTAAGAGCCAAGGCTACAGGTGGTAAGCACTCATACAAAGCAGGATACATTATGATTTTTTGTTCTGCTAAGTTGTCCTTCACAAGCATATGCACATAGAGATAAACACAGAAATATCTTTTCTAGATATGTTCATCAAGGCTAACCACATACTTTTGCTCTTTTTGCTTTTTCCTTGAAAATAGAAAGGCCGCTGGGTTTTTTTATGATTTGTCATTGAATTTCAGGAGAACAAGAACAGAAGGCTCCAGAGTGTGGGTTACTAATCCCTGCTTTAGAACATTATTACTGCATTGTGCAAACAGAAGTTTTCAAGGGTATCCCACTTGCCCAGATCTTTCTGCCAAATTACTATTATTGATGTATCTACAACAGTCTTCGCTTTAATTCAAAAATTTTGGATGCATATAACTGTCGCATTTAGAGTTTATTGCCTTTGTGAAAGAAAACAAATATGTGAAAGCTGTTGATCACCTTGGACGTTAAAAGGTGCTTGTTATAATTACTTCAAGTGTTTGTTTTCTGCTGTGTTTAGAGAACATTACTTAAGAATGTACTGAAAATGCATTTTATTGTTAATGCATTTTATTGTTTATACATTCCAAAAGAAAAGGGGATCTGCACTTAGAGACATATAGAGGCATAAGCTCCTTCATGGCCCAATTACAATGCATGAATGGATGTAAGACAGAAATGGCTGTCACCTTGCCAGTACACCATACTTCTACATGGTGGAGAAACTTCTATTCTACATTTTGAGTTCTTCACAATCCTTCCATTAAAATATATTCATACTTTGCCTTTCCTCCCCCTTTCTTTCACCTGCTTGCCTCAAAAAAAAAAAGCTTTGCTTAAGAAAAGGGATATTTGTTTATGTAAATAGCTTTCCTTGGTTTAGGAAACTGTGATAGTATTGGAGGCCACCAACTTGAGATGAGCACATAATGTGAAAAACACAGCAGATAGCATAGATTAGCAGCTTTGGACATTCTGACATACAATCAATGAGCTGATAAGGTGGCAAAAGGACAAAATTATGCCTGTTCTATTTTATTTTTCAATGTAGCTGAACCCGCATACATCCACAATTATTTTATCAGTGACAGATTAGATTTCTTCTCAATTAAACCCGCAAACTAAGTAAATTGCGCAGGATCAGACATACAATACTGCTAAAAGCAACCATAGATACCACCACAAGATATTAGAAAAGGTTTCTGGTTTTTGAGATCCAGTCTGGTGCAGTAGTTAAGGCCTCAGGCTAGAAACCGGGAGACTGTGAGGTCTAGTATGCCTTAGGCCCGTGATGGCGAACCTATGGCACATGTGCCACAGGTGGCACGCAGAGCCATATCGGTGGGCACACGATCTCAGCTCTGGTGCACATGTGCATGCCAGTCAG
>JANHZT010011117.1:27723-38389 GCA_032468215.1 Stegonotus admiraltiensis | reverse complement strand
ACTTAACCAGTTAGAGTCCAAGCCTTCCCGAATCTGAGCGATTTTGTCATGCAGATATTGCACAAAGTCCTCAGCTCAACCCTGCAAGGGGTCATCTCGCACCTCTAGGTGGAGGAGCGAGCGAGTCACCTTAAACAGGGTGGCTGGGCGGTTATCTGCTGACGCAATATGACTTTGTCTAGTCACTTTCAGATTCCCTGGCTTTAAATGTTTCAATTAAATCCTAAGAGAAGACATCAACAAAGAACTCTTCCTATGAGCCTTTAAAAAGAAAAAGTTCAGAAAACATAGGAAGCCAGAATGATTATAATAGTGTTTTTCAACCTCAACAGCTTTAAGATTCAAGTCCCAGAACTCCCCAGCCAGTGCTGGCTAGAGAATTCTGGGAGTTGAGGTCAGTCGTAAAATCCACATTTTTTTACTACTGGTTCTGTGGGCGTGGCTTGGTGGGCATGACAGTGGAAGGATACTGCAAAATCTCCATTCCCACCCCACTCCAGGGGAAGAATACTGCAAAATCCCCATTCCCTCCCCACTCCTGGGGGAAGGATATTGTAAAATCCCCATTCCCACCCCACTCTGGGGGCAGCCAGAGGTGGTATTTGCTGGTTGTCCGAACTACTCAAAATTGCTGCTACTGGTTTTCCAAACAGCTCAAAATTTCCGCTTACTGGTTCTCCAGAACCTGTCAGAACCTTCTGGATTTCACCCCTGGTTGAGGTCCATACAACTTAAAGATGCTGATATTGAGAACACTGATTTATGGAATGATGAAAAAATGGTGTCATCAAAACAGCAATCATGTTCTGATTCTTCAAACAATAAATGCATCCTCAAGCATCCGAAGAATGAAGTGGGAAAAAGAGGTGCTTGTTTTAACAAAGGGGTTTAGAAATTGCGGGAGAAATTTCAACACGGCCCTGTTGAATTTTCAACCAGGATCATAGTACAGCACAACCCCATGTGGGATAGTTTGGCAGCTAATACGTAATTGTACTTCAACAACGCCCAAAGGCAATCCATTTGTGATAGAGTAATTCAACAAAACCCATAGCCAAGAATGATATCAGCACAAATCCATCTAGTTTTATTTAGGATTAAAACTCGCGATTATGGTTCTGCACAGTGTTGAGAGAAATAATGTGATGTAATAATTGAAGACATGGTGCTCTCTTGGGTTCATTTTGGAATACCAGATATAACTCACTCATTTTCAGAGTCAGAATAACTATGTCCTGATCTCGTCCAACAGCTACTTACCCTTGAAAGTGATATCCATAAGCTTGGAAGAATTCCAGAATATGCAAAACTACAGGAGAGAATGAAGGAATTGAATTTAGTTATTCAAGTTTTATCTCACCTTTATTATTTGATAAGTAACTCGAGACAGCAAACATACCTAATGCTCCTTCCTACCTGTTTTTCTCACAACAACAATCCTGTGAGGTGAGTTGTGCTGAGAGAAAGGGACTGGTCCAGTGGTGGTTTGCCCCTGGTTCGGACCGGTTCACAAGAACCGGTAGTAAAACCGGCGGGAGGCTCTGACCACTGACCCAGACGTCATCATAGGTGATCTGCGCATGCACAGAAGCTTCTGCACATGCGTAGAAGAGCGTGTGCACGAGCAAAGTGAGCAACCACGCACGATGCAAACCAGTAGTAAAGGTAAGTAGAACCCACCCCTGGACTGGTCTAATGTCATCCAGATAGTTTTGCACACCTAAATGGGGGAAATGAAGAAGATAATTCAATTCAACAGTGTTAAACATAGTCAGTGGTTACAAAATGGCATCTGTGGGAAATGAATACAAAATGGAAGGAAAGTAACATGGAATATCTTAGAGGAAGCCATCATTGATTGGTGGGCTTAGCCACAAAGAGCCACATTCCATGCTGCAGCAAATACCACTTGTATTGCTGTTTCTGTAGGGCAGTGTTTCTCAGTCTTGTGTGGACTTCAAAACCAATAATTTTCCAGCCAGCATGGAAAACTCCACATATCTTAAAAGTTGGCAAGATTGAAAAACCCTGTTTTATGGTATTCAGCCACTTAAGTAGGCGATATTGAGAGATCAAGCAATGTTAATCCCAGATTCTTGAATCATCATCATCATCATTTTAGCCGTTGTCTATCCACTGCAGGATGAAGGCCTCTTCCACATGTGCACAACCAATACTGTACTAAGTATTGGGCCCACAATACTTGCTGATGTTGTTGACCTATCTTGTTAAAAAGTAAAACCATGGTGAGGATATCTCTTAGAAGCTACACAGTTGAGATAGGATTAATCAAATAAGTTCAACCAGGAAAGCTGCCAGAACTGGTAGGACGTAAATTGACTTAATACCTGGCACATTTCTTTGATTTCTTTTAAGCTTGCTAGAAACATTGTGCACTTGAAGTTCGCCATCAGAGCTCTGTCTTATCGTGGCTCTGCTACTTTTAGGAGGCATATAGTAATCTTTGTCTGACAAGAGAGGTGTCGGAGAGGAAGAGAAGGGGGCTATAAAATGAACACTTGCAACTCCATCTGCAGATTGTAGTGTTAAAGCGGAGTTTAGCTTCCTGCCCAGTTAGATTGTTCTTTAAGGATACTCACCAAGTTGATGTGTATTTACATGCTAATTTGGAATACTCATTTGTAAACATGCTTGTAAAAAAGGGAGATTTGATTATAGCAGAATTTTTTTCCTTCCACCAAAGAATCTGCCCAACAATTGCACACCAGTCACAAAGCCAGAGTATATTTTTACTGTTGTTGTATTATTTTGGTAATGTGTAAAGTATCAAGTCCATTTGGGTCAGGGCTGCATTTTGTTTCTGGCTTAGAGAACAGATTTGCCTTTTTTGAGCATGGTTGCACAAAAAGGAGGCAGGGAGATTTGAACTTGGCTTAATCAGCCATTAGTCTTCAGCAGCAGTTCCCTGTCACATGTGGAAGAAGCCCAGGAAAGGATTTGAGTGTTTGTTGAGAATAAAATCACATCTGGAAGTATTTCCATTACTTAAACACTTCACCTGGAATGCGAAAATGCACTCTCTGGAGGGGCGAAACTGCCAAGCCGCTTCCTCTAGATAGAGAAGCAAGGTGGGTGGACAGAAGCCAAGTCTTCCTTTTCACAAAATGTTGCACTTTTCTGGTATATGGAAATGGAATTCAGCACATTAACAACTTGCTCACCTCTTTTGTTCTGATTATGCTTTTCCATTCATGGGTAGAAAACCTGTGGGCAGGGAGGGATAGAGAGATGCAAAACTAGCAATAGCATTTAGTCTTATATATCACCCCATAGCACTATACAGCACTCTCTGGATTGTTTACAATATAAGCATTTAACTGCATATTGCTCCCAACAATCTGGGTCCTAATTTTACCGACCTCAGGAGGATAGAAAGCTGAGTCAACCTTGAGCCCCATCAGGATCGAACTCCAGACTGTGGGCAGAGTTTCCCAGCAATACTGCATTTTAACCACTGCGCTATCAGGGCTTTCTAAACATCTAAAAGATGTTAGGATCAAGTACAAGGACCAAGATTTAGGTGGACGTCTTCCGTGCTGCCTCTCATCGTTCTGTTTTGGAGACCCTTTGGGGAGAAGCAGCTATCCAACAACAAATAATGGGAAATTTGACCGCTGGACCCTGAAGACGCATTTGTTCCATGCAGCCGGCCTAACATAGCCATCGATTTTAATTGGGGTTATATCTGTACAGGGGTTTGGTTTCTAAATTGTGGGCCAAATGTTTAATTTTGTTTTAATCATTTTTAACTTTTGTATTTTGGTGTTTTTATTTTGGCTGTGCACCGTCCTGAGTCCTTCGGGAGAAGGGCAGTATATAAATAAAATAATAATAATAATTATTATTATTATTATTATTATTAATAATAATAATATTTAACATGAAATTATCATGGCACAGTTGCTTTTGAAGCAATAAAGAAATTAATCATAATGTTGGGTGCAAACAACCAGATCCACACATGTAGTGTTCAAGCTAACTACTTCATTGTATTCTGACTCTACTACAAGAACCTCTTCAGACTCCTTGCCTCTCTTGGAAACAGATAGATAAGGGTGTCAGTTCTGGATCTCTTGCGATATTCAAGGCTAATCCCTCACTTGGGTCCTCCTCCATGCCTGGCTAGGCATTTCTCAACAATAATGCACCTAATGTCTTTCCTTTACAAAATCAAAGAAAAGAATGAGAAAATAAAGGAAATGCGTGGCATCCTTTGATCTAAGCAAAACCTTAGCAAATGTTGATTATGTAAACTGGTTTATTTATTTATTACTTGATTGCTATAGCCGCTCAACCAATGATGCTTGATGATTTACCATTCCAAAAATATGCAACAATAAAAAAAGCAATAAAAACATTTTAAAACAATATATACCATAAAAATACCCAAAATAAATATGCACCACAACCAAGATAAACAAATAAATATATATGGCAGCCAAGGCTCAAGTTAAATAGGATAAGATCCAGCCAACATTAAGCCTGTTCAATTTCCACTGGTTTTCATAATACAGTATTTTACATTGCACTTAACTCTGGCACTTAAATCAGTTGGACTTTAAAGTGCTCTGTTTGTAATGCTTGCAAAATACCTTGATAGGGAAGAAAATGTACAGTTTGTTCTTCACCAAATGAAAAGGCTAAAATTATCCTATTTTGGTCATATTATATGAAGTTCTCTGGAAAAGGCTCTAATGCTGATAAAGATGGAAAGAAAGTAAAAATGAGGACATCCAGCAGCAAAGTGGATGACTCAGTTATGTTGCAGTAGTGATGAAGGCACCACCGGAAGATTTGAAGGACTATATTAGGGATAGATTGTCATGGAGGAAAAAAAATCTATGTAGTTGCTAGGATTCAAAGATGACTTGATGGCACACAATCAATCAATCAAGCCTTGAACCAATGATTATGATTTGTAAATAATACTTTATGATTTAGCTTGTTGTGTGAAATATAGTCTATTCATGAAATAGCCCTTGCTTAAATAAATGAACCCAATCATTTGGTTCAGAATGCAGCTTCCAATATATATTAAATTACAAAAATAAAGATATCATAGATGACCTTTAGCTTTTAACAAAATTATCAATATACTCTATTTTCAAGATCTTTAAAAGAGGCACACACTGAATTCTATGCTGAGTACATCTGTAAATCACTTACAGTTTTTCAGTCAATGTATGGAAAAAAGACGTTTCGTACCAATACATTCTCAGTCAAATGCGTGTGATATAAAAGCAGAACTGATGGGGGCATAAGCAAATTTAGACGAAAGTTCCTAGTTGCAAGGTTACATAGTTTTGGCATTAGGGCCTGTTGAGTAAATTAACACAATTGTAAACTATAAAACAGAAGTTCACAAGTTAATCTGTCAAACTGGTGGCCCGCGGGCCAGATGCGTCACGCATTGGCCGTGTCCATGCCCAGTATAGCAAAGGGAAAAAAAGTCCCAATACATCACATGCCGCTGCTGTGACGACGCGAGTTTGACACCCCTGGTCTATAGAGACCCTCAAACGGGTAGGATTCAGCTGGTTTGGACCGGTTTGGGAGAACCAGATGTTACTTTTAATCTGGTTCACCGAACTAGTTGTTCCAAAGACTGGCTGACCCCGTACACCCCGCCCCGCCCCTCCCAGGAGTCTCCACACAGCCTGTTTTGGATCCCAGGTAAGTGCAGGGTACACACAGAGGCTCTGGGAGGGCAAAAAATGGGCCTACCTGAAGTACCGGAACTCCAGAAACTGGCCTGTTTCCAGCCTCCAGAGGGCCTCCAGTGCCTGGGGGGGGCATTTTCACTCTCCCGGAGGCTCCAGGAAAGCCTCCAGAGCCTGGGGAGGGCGAAAAACAGGCCTTCAGGAAGTACCAGAAGTCTGGAAACAGGCCCATTTCTGGCCTCTGGAGGGCCTCCGGTGCCCAGGGGAGGCCGTTTTTCCCTCCTGGAGACTCCAGAAAAGCCTCCAGAGCCTGGAGAGGGTGAAAAAGCCCCCCCCCGCCATGGCGCAAGAGGCTGAATAGTCCACACCCCCATGGCCACGCCCACCCAGCAACCAGGCAACAAACCGGTTGAAATTTTTGCTGATTTTTTTCAATCCCACCGCTGCCCTCAAACATTGTCACTAAATTTAATGCTTAACTAGACAGCCCATGACCTGTTGGGTCATTGTTTCAGGGATATTTCCCTACC
The DNA here is from genome assembly GCA_032468215.1 of Stegonotus admiraltiensis. Lineage (NCBI taxonomy): Eukaryota > Metazoa > Chordata > Lepidosauria > Squamata > Colubridae > Stegonotus > Stegonotus admiraltiensis. The sequence continues at coordinate 32,178 of JANHZT010011117.1, read as the reverse complement.
AAATTCCTCAGTGCCTTCAACAATGGCAGAGCTTCTAATGTATTTGAAAAGTTCTTAAAACTTCTGGGAGATACTCAGAGGTGTATCTGCCTTGAAAGTGGCCAATGTTGAACTGCCTAGCATAGTCAAACATCAGAGCAGGAAATGTCATATGACATTTTGCATTATGTCATAAATAGTTTTATGATAAAGTTTATGTCGTAAAGTGTATTGTAATATTCGCCAAATTTCTATTCCATGGGAATCATGAATCCGAGATTTTGGACACAATCTGTAAAGTAGTCCATTTGAGGTACCTTGGGTTAAGATTTTATTTATTTATTCAATATCTCTAGCTGTTCATCTCAGTCAATGACTCTGGGCACAATTAAAAAATAATAAATTACAATCAAAATATTAAAAATTTTAAAACAATAAAAGTAACATCCAAAACATCCAAAATAAACATCCAAAATAAATATACATAAGAGCCAAGATACCTGGCGAGCTAGCAAATGATACATTCACACCACCCCAGGCTTCAGGAACATAGCCAGGTTTTTAGGACCTTACAAAAGGATAACAGGGTTGGGGCTATTCTAATCTCCAAAAAGGGGGAATGTTCCATAGAGCAAAGAAAGTCTGACTTCTAGTCCCTACCATCTGACACTCCTTGGCTGATAGGATCTGCAGCATGCCCATTCTGTTCAATCTGGTTGGATGGGTAGAGGCTTTTAGAAAAAAAGGTGATCTCTCAGGTTACCCCATCCCAAGCCATGCAAGACTTTAAACCAACAGCGCCTTGACTTGCACCCAGAAAAAAACCAGTAACCAATGCACTTCACACAGAGGTGATGTTACCTGTGCCATATATCTGACACACCATTGACTACCCAGGTTCTGCACCAGATGGAATTTCCTAATGCTCTTGCCTCCAAAATTGTTGCCATGTGATGCACTGTTTTGCCCAGTTAAAGATTATGTGAACTAGACTTATATACGATATGATAGAAGAAGAAAGCTCATTAAATACTGTATATGACTAGGGATATATTATACTAGATTTTAGATTTCATTTCAGAGTTTGAAGTAAATGCAATCCCATCATATTCACTTTTTGGTCTCTCCCCGTCCATTCCTTTCTTTCTTTCTACTCAGAGGGCAAGTTATAATGTAAAACATGGTATAAACTGCACAGTGGCTGGATTCAGCTAGCACCTTAAGCAAAATCCAAACAAATCATGTTTTATGGTTTGGTATAATGTGGAAACTCAGTTAGAATGCAGTAACTAAGTTAAATAATTTTCTCCCAACCCTCTTCATCCTGATGTCCTTCAAAACTTCACAATAATCCTTCACCTTTCCAAGTTAATGCCTGGGGAATGTGGGAGTCCATCACACATCTATTGGGCACTGGGTAGGGGAATTCTGAGCTGTGCTATTGATAGAATTTAGCAAAAGTTCAACTTTCTTTTATTATATTGGTATGAAATAGAGATATCGCAGCCAAGTTATAAATTAAATGCTCTCTGGAAGCATTGAGCACACTCTAAAACTGGCACACTTCTCAAGTTCACCTTTAACTAATGAGTCTGTTCTCTCCGAAGCCTGTCATAAATGTCACAAGTGCAAATAATGGAGAATATTTTAGAATGCCACAATTTCTAGGCCACGCGTAACAAGGCACAATTGCCTTCTTTTATATATTACTTTTCCTTAAATGTCAGGGAACACTTTACACATTAGAAGAAATTGGGGGAGGGGCAGGGCGAGAGAGAACAAAATGCAAGAGGAAGATTTACATTCTCATCGCTACCAACATAAAAAGCATAAAATGAGTCCCGTAATTGAGCAATAGCAGCACCGAAGGGCTATTCCCTGTAGAATTAATCATGAAAGAGTAGCCTGAAGAAAGCTAAGACAGAAACTCTGCATAACGGTGTACTGTGAAAAGTCAAAATCAGACAAGGTTCTAATCAGAAAGGATGACTTTGGCTCCGATGCTGTGTTTTGGATGCATTTATTAAAAACCTGGACAAGGAATCATGGTGGGAGATTTGCATACATAGTTGATTGGTACAAATCAGCATTCTAACTATTTGGAGTGCAATCCAGCAAGTAGGGGTCAAAAATGTTGAAGAAGGTGGCTGCAATTGTGCAATTTAAATCCCAAGGTTTGTTTTTTTTTACGTGTGTTGCATGAGTTACACATATTAAAATGGGTGGGGCTTCTATTACATGACTACAACCACCATCCTGAGTTCCTCGTGCACTCCTCTAAGTGCAACCAATTGTAGATTAATTTATAAATAGAAGCAGTGGCCAATTTACTGCCTATAAGTGGCATAAGACTTCGTAATTTCTGTTTCTCAGCATACAGAACATTAAGCTGAAATTTAGCAACAAAATGGTTTACATGATAGATTGGGGTTAGGTTATACAAGTGGTCCTCATTTAATGACCCCTCGTTCAGCAACTGTTTGAATCTGCTGTTTGAAGTATAAGGAAGGAATATAAATTGGCTTATTTGATCAAGTTTAAAATATGTTGTGACTTTTGCTTACCCTTTTTGGATGTTCTGCTGCCATTAGGATGGAAAGGATGGTATTTTTTGAATTTGTTTATGTATAAAAAGAGGGGATATGGAATGTAGAGATAAATGTTTGTAAACTTACAGGGAGTGAAGAGTCATTGAATTCGTCTATACTTCTGATGAAGATTGGAAATCACTTCTTTGGGTATTTTTTCTTTATTATATCCTTTTTCTTCTCTTTTTCTTCTTTTCTTTCTTTTTTCTTCCATTTTTTCTTTCTTTGAGTTTGGCTTGTATTGAATTTGATGTTTATAATCAAAATTCTCAATAAGCATTCTAAACAAAACAGGATAGAGAGAAAAAAAGAATCATCTTTAATAGGGTAACCCCAGGGCCAATACAGGTTGCCTGTTCCTGTACTTAAACTTAATTTAACGATCTAGTAAATTTCCTGCTAAATACTTAATTGGTTCATTAGTGTGGTTGCAAGTTAATGACGTGATTTTTTAATGACGATTTGGTTTCTAGAGTGGGTGTTTTGCTGCTTAAAATGATGTGGAGTATTAATAATCACAACCTCTGTCTCTGGAATGACTGATTTTCCATAAATACAGTGTATTTGATGTCTTTTTAGCATGTTCAGGAAGAAGCAACGTTTTCCCATCTTGAAACTTTCTCTTCATTTTTTTTTAAAGAAAACCCTGGAAGGGACTTTGGATTCAAAATGAAAATGTGTAGAACTAGTCCAGGATCAGAAGCAGATAGGTTTAGATGCTCAGGAATTTCACCCAATTTAAATTTTGGTTATTGCCATGGCTACCATGACAACCATAAAAGTATTTTCTTTAGCCACAGAGACAACATGCTGCCTACTAAGATGAAAGACATGGAAGTCCCATCCCAGCCCTGTTCAGTCGTTCTTTGTCTAATATTTCTGAATCCATTTGGAATAGGCTGGCTAGGGATGATGGGTATTAAAACCAAACGCTTCTAGAAGTCGTCTTAGAAAATTGCACTAGATCATTGGAATAGGTGTTTATAGATGCCTGTCAAAAATACACGACTTTGCTTTTTTAGAACATCATTTTTCTCCGAGGGGGTTTTATGATAAAAATCCACCAACTATCTCTGTAATCAGAACAAATCAAACCAAATTATAGCAGAGCCTACATTCATCAGAATGGACACATAGCATATGTCACGTTCATTCCAAGTAGTCCACTGGTGACTCATTTCAATTGTGCAATATTTGCGTGTGTGTATGTGTGCGTGTGTATCCTGGCACAAAGACATTTAGTTCATCTATTTTTAACTTGGTTTGTTCCTATGTGAGAAGTACTTGCTGACATTTCTGTGAAGGGTGTGAAACAAATGTAAGTGCTCCTTAAAGTATTCCATTAGGAGTACTTTAAAGCAAAATATATGAAATATTTGCAACAACCAGAAGAAACTCAGCGATGAGATAACACTTGTAATGATAAAAGTGGTATCCAAACATGAAGACCATATACGTGACAAAAAAAATTCTTGTAGCATGTTACGAGGGAGTCATGGCCTCATCTGAGGAACATTTCTCAGTGAAAGAACACACATCAGAGAATCTCATCAAGTCCTCCTCAACAATTGGAATAGACCCTAAAATACCTAGGATTGGGGCAACCAGATATGATCAGCCAGAGGATCACTGCAGAAAGATTATTTTTATTATTTATATATGGGTAGTCTTACACAAGATCTTTTACTTAGGATTGTGATCCATACTTACTACTGCAGCCATGCAGCCCATGTGAACAATTACACCAGAAATGGAATAGCAGAAAATGATATGAGGAGTACTTTGGGAATGAAGATCCAGTCAAGACTAGCTTGATATATCTGGATGTTCTTTTTTTATTTTTTTTATTCTTTTATTTATATACAGCCCTTCTCCGGAGACTCAGGGC
>JANHZT010011116.1:0-12481 GCA_032468215.1 Stegonotus admiraltiensis | reverse complement strand
TGGTTGGGGGTCACCACAACATGAGGAACTGTATTAAAGGGTCGTGGCATTAGGAAGGTTGAGAACCACTGGTTTAGACCAAACCCTCTTATTTCGCGCAGAAATACCTTTCTGCTGCAGGATTCTCTTACTTTTTGACAGAGATCAATAGTTTCAACTTACAATAGCATCCGAATCATGTAGTTCCATGTTTTTGATTTGCAATATGGAAATAGCTTCATCTTTCTTTATAGATGATGAATTATGGGGAATTTTAATGTTGTCTTCTATGACATTAAATTATAGGAACAATTAAGAATAATCTTTTGTGCCAATACTAAAAGAAAGGGAGGTGCTCAAGTATGCTGATGAAAAATATATAATAATGTGTGCAGCTAGTTACTGGATTTTATTTCTGGTTTTGATATGAGAATGACTGTGGCCCTTAGTTCTCATAAAAACAGTATGTTGAACAAGCCAGATATGTGATTTGGACAAGTCACCATCTTTTGCTTTCAATTCTTTCAATATTTTGTTGTACTGTTTTTATTTTGTTGTTGGTATATATTATTTATATCCTTGTGTTATGAGTTGCCTAGAGTTTGGTTTAAGACAGGTGGCTATATAAATGTTATAAATAAATACCAAAATGTGAAAGATTGAGGCTGCAATCTCATTAAAAGGGAAGGAACTAAATAGGTTTAGTAGTAGGTTGTGAGTTTGTCATGATAAGTGCACTTAATTGGAGACAGGTTTAGTTAAATTCAAAGATCATGTTCTACTTAAAAAAGTAATGCTGTGTTTGACTTAATGAAGAAAAAATCCCATTCAACTAAATAATAGGAGTGGTGGGCTATATACCGAAATACCTTTTGTTCTATTAACAAAACTATTTAGGATTATAAACCACAATAAGAGCAAATAATCCTTTGGGGAGATGTGCAGTTTTTTCCGTTTGAAAACCTGTACCTGCTTGCATTTTAGTGGATGTGTAGATCTGTGTTACTGTGCAGGTGTTTAACACAGAGGTTTTGGGTTTGCTTGCTAATGTAGGAATGAATAAAGATTCAGTCAGTATCTGGAGAAAAGAGTCCTTAATTATTAATCATTTGTTCCTAAGTACAAGCGTAGTGTCAATTTATTACTTTGAAATGGGTTATTAGATTTTTGTATTTTGGGCCGCTCTTATCAATGTCATGTTGGTTATTGATAATAATTTATTAAACTTCTACACTGCCTGATTCTGAAAGGAAAAATACTTGTTCCTGTTGACTTAACCTGTTTATATCTGTTTGCTGTTTTATTCTTTAGGATATTCCATGATTTCCTTTATAGTGCTATATAAATCATTTTGCATTAGCAAAACCAATCATGAGGAATTTCTATTACAGTATGTAGCAGAAACTGATGGTGCCAAAAATGGTGTGCCTAATAAAAATGCTTTGATATTCTCTTTTTGTTTAGGGGATGAAAGACTGAGGAGATGGATTCTTGAAGTTTTAATGAAATATTCTGCTGTGCTGGGGAGACTGTAACTAGAATATGAGACAAAGATACATAGATTCTTGTAGGATGTATTTTTCAGGAGTAGCAAAAATGTGTACTGTAGCTTTTTCTAAACATTAGGCTTTAGTAGGTCTTCTCTATCATAAGATTGTGTGAACTGTGTTGCTGGACTTAGGGTCCAAGCTAAACATTTTGGTATATCCTATTTCTTTTAAGGTGCTTATCAATTGATACATTTTTGTGATGCAAAAAACAACATGAAGGTATTGGAGAAATGGTCCAGATCAGAAGTATAATACAGGGCCATAACAACTTTTGGCAAGAATTTGATATATAGTGCAAAACAGCATAGGTAGGCACTACAGTCCTGATCCACATTGTTCCTCTTTCTTGTGGCTTGTTTTATTAAAATCAAGAAATGGTAATAACACTGTGACAGAAAACACAAATGCTCCTGAAAATGCCTTTATGTTCTTTTCATATGTGCTCTGGTCTCTTCATTTCATGTTATTTATTAGGTATCTGTATTGAAATCTTTATTAAACTCTGTTGGTCTTTGTACCCAAATATTATCTTGGCAGCATAGAAAGGACATCAGGATGTAGAGCTTTCAAAAGATAATCAGCAACAAAGAGAAACTTCTCATACACCTAATAATTAAAGGCTAGCTTCAGGCCTCTTCAAAATATCAAGCCATGTCTCTTGTTATGGCATAGTAGGACCAGTTATTTAAGTTCAAATAATGGGTTTTAGGGACTTTGCCTTGAAAAACTATTATCTGTGTTCCAGACTAAGCACTTAATGGAAATTTCAGTGCATTGAACATTTCAGTGAACTTGTTCAGAGACTTTAGTAGTAATATTTTAATGTGGAGGTGGAAGAAAATAATGCTTTTAGTATCTTGAGCTGGAGTAATGTTGTTGAATTAAGGAATGTAAGCTCTGTGGGTATATGTTTGCTTTGGGAATATGGTGTTATACAAATGACTTCAGAGGTCAGCAGCACTGTCCTTATAGAGTAATGAACAAAGCACTGTTGAATTTAGAGTTTAATCATTATGGTGAAGAGAGATTATGAGCCTAAGATCAAAGTATTCCAATTTAACTGATTTGTGGAGATATTTAGAATAGAAATATTATATAATACTGATAGGAACTTTGTGAGAGCATCTTGGATGGAATTCTGTCTTTAGACACTTGGCTGGTAACTGAAGGAGTGACTCTTGAATTAATGATTATTAAAGTAGCATATATTGTATACTATAGTTAATATATATCAAATACTGTATTTCAATAGATATGCACACAGGTTGTTTTTACTACCCAATTGTGTACCATAAACAATAGAAGCTTCATATAATCTCTAAGTACATAAAAAAATGAAAGATTATGAAAAGTGCTTACTACAGTTTACTTCACTCAGCGTCAGCTATTATTTACAAGGCAGCATTTTATAGATCTCAGTAGAAAAACATCATAATACCGTAGTACCATTTCCTGTAAAGTTTTGAGGCATTCTAAAATATTACCAAAAAGAAGTTCTTTTAAAATTTCTATTTTCTATATATTTTTCTCTATATTGTACTAATTTTATATAGTTTTAAATAATGAGTTATTTGAACAGTATCAAGAAGATTACACATGGATTCTGATATCCGTAATAGACCAGTATAATGTGTGCACCTAAGCACTAAACATGGAGGTTAATTGTAATAATTTATACACTGTAATGACAAAATTTGTAGGCTCTTTTTAAAATTACACATTCTTGCATAGTTTCCTTACATATTCTTGGACTTTTAGTGTGGAGTGGGTGGTGAAAAAGAAAAATAAGAACTATGTTTTTATTTAAAGTTGTATAAAAATAGCATCTTTTATTGGTTATAAGTCAGAATTTAGCAGCCATTGGGACATAGTCCACTGCTGACTGTATCTCGGCCCATGTGCTAGGCCACAACTGATGGAAATGTGAAGATACAGTTCCCATCGATACCCTTCCAGTGATCTTCCCGGAATTCTTTGGAAGACAGTCCATTTGTGAGCCAACCCTGTATTTACTTCCATTACAGACCTAATCCAATGACTCCAGCAACTGCAAAAAAATATTTACCAAAACAAAAATAGAGACGTGTTTGCATTTTAAAGTTCATAAATATTGTTATGAAGAAGAAAAGACAAGCAAGCAAAATAAATAAATAAATAATCCTTGGGTTCTCAACCCAACTGGTTATGTTGGTAGCCTTTCTTTATAGCCTCAAAAATTAGTAACTAACTTTTAAGTAATTAACACAGAACAATTAAAATAAAAGGAAGGGGAATAATCTAGTCCCGTGATGGCGAACCTATGACATGGGTGCCACAGGTGGCACGCGGAGCCATATTGGTGGGCACGCGAGTGTTGCCCTAGCTCAGCTGCAGCGTGCATGCGTGCACCGGCCAACTGATTTTTAGATCTTCCGGTCCCACCGGAAGTCAGGCAACTGGCTGTTTCCAGCCTGCAGAAGGCCTCCTGGGGGATGGGGAAGGCTACTTTTTCCCTCCCCAGGCTCCTAGAAAGCCTCTGGAGGGAGAAAAAGGGGCCTACTGGGCCCACTGTGCCATTGCATGCCAAAAGCAGGGGGAAGTGGGGGGGTCACGTGCGCATGTGCAGGAGGGCGGGGCGCATTAAATTATGGATGTGGGCACCCACACCCGTGACCCCCCATTCCCCCCACTTTTGGCACGCGATGGCAAAAAGGTTAGCCATCGCTGGTCTAGTCCAGTGATGGCGAACCTTTTTCTCGTGGCGTGCCAGAAGTGTGTGTATGCGTGTGCAACAGCTTGCGCGCGTGCCAGCACCCATAATGCAATAGGAACCCTCTTGCATGTGCACATGCCCCCCGTGCTCCCCCCGCACATGCACCCCACATTGCACATGCGCGCCCCACGCATGCGCTTCGCCTCCCGTGCCCCACTTTGGGCCTGGAAAGTTGTTATTCTGAGGGCAGTCTGGGGCTTCCCTGTCTCTCCACCTGAGCGGGCTTCTGGCATAGTCCCAGGCCTCCGGGGGGAAGGAGGGAGGGAAGCCCCAGCCTGCTGCTTCTGCCACTGCTACCCCCTTGCCCCCAGCAAGAGCAGTTCTTGTGCTGCCACTTCTCTGGCAAACAAGGTCAACCACTTCTGAAATCTTGCCAATAAAACGGCAGATGCCAGAAGTAATACTAATTCAAAGTCCCCAAGATGCTTTTCCAGAAGGCAACTCGACTTTCTTGATTTTTTTCTTTGAAAATGTTTTGCTTCCCATCCAAGAAGATTCTTCAGTTCTAACTGAAATTAGGATTAGGTGGATGATTGAGAATCTCCATAAACACTGAGTCAAAGGCACAAAGCAAATAAAAAATGTACAAACCTTAGTAAGTACTACAAGATATTTGGAATTGCGCAAGAGGGGCATGCATCTCAGTCTTTCCTTGTCCGTATATATATTATCTGTGGCATTTGAACACATGGTGATTGGCTGTCCATTCCAAATACACGATTGCAAGTAGAGATCTTTTGTAAGGGTACAGTATAAGAATGTATCAGTAGAGGAGAATATTTGTAGCTCAGGGTTAAAATGACTCATAATAATACATTTATTTATTATTTCCCTAATCCAGTGTATAAATATTTCCAACATACATATTGGAAGTAATTTGTATAAATGGTACAATTCATTAGTTCATACTCAATTGCACTTGCACACAGGAGGAATTTGCTCAAATCAGCATTAAAGTTCAGAAACTTTACAACCTTGTTTTCATTGTATATTTGTAAACTCGCATAAAGAAAATGAGTTTTATGCCTAACCCTTAGCATATAAAGCGCACACATTTATGTATCGTTTATATAGAAACAATAAACAATTACTGCATAGTTCAGAATTAGGCGATGTGTGGTGTTCCAGATGTCGCTAAATTGCTACTTCTATCATTTACATCTCTTTGTCATGTTGGTGTGGACTCATGGGAAGCTCAGCATAACTGAAGGATGATACATGTCTATTCTAACCTAAAAATAAAAAAGAGTAAAACCAAATTATACTAGGTTTACCAAATGTGTAAAGGAAGAAAATACTAGAGAAGTATTGGAGCTGGATTGCTAAGCAGGGAACAGGAGATAAAATAGACAAGACATTTACAGTGATTTTTTCTAGAGAAAACAGGCCCCCAGAGATTCCATTTTTGAATAGGTGCTTAGAAGGAAATTAGAAGACAGAAAATGTAATTGTATGCCATATACAAGCCAATATTTAGAATAGTTCTTCCTTCATAAAGGTGGGACCAGCAGCCAGGAACACTGTCTGATATCCGATAGGACTGAGTCTGCAAGCTATTAAGCTCCTTCTCCTCCTCTTGCTTCCCAACTTTTAGACTCAGTCTGACTTGGACAGACGTGTTTTTCTGAGCTGATCCATTCTGACTGCTTGATTTCTACCAACAGGCTAAGTTGCCTACCTTCTTGACATCTAGGCTGGCTCCCAGTTCACTGGTTGAGCCTGCCTCTTTCCAGCATGAAGGGCGATCCAGCCTGACCCCGCGTAAGGCTGCTAGGCAGCAGGAACCATCATGGAGGGCTCCCAGCTTTGCTGGTTGAGCCTCTCCCTTGCCAGCATGAAGGGTGATCCAGCTCAACCTGCTGAAGGCTGCCGGGTGGCGTGAGTATTGCGAGGGACCCCAGCCCTGCTGGTTGGTCCCTCAGCACTCCCAGTGTGAATGGCAATCCAGCCAGAGTCCGCTGAAAGCCGCTTCACAACGAAGATTCTGCTCTTGGCAGAACGTCAGGGCGGTGCTCCTAGGCTTTGTCCTGACCGCTGAGCCCTTAGAGTTGGGGTCGGAGACTTCCATCCCACTTGACTGCAGGAGACAGGGAGAGGTTGGCAGCTGCGCTGACGAGCAAGTCTCCATGGCACTAGCCAGCCAGGCGCGCTGTGGCTTCCTTTTCACATCAGCTGCATAGGATTACTTTGGAGGAGGGAACGGAGCTCAGTAAGAACACGCCATTGTAGTAGCGGCCGCCAGCTGTCCTGGCAGGGACAGCGGCCACATAGACAGCCCTGTTGGCCAAGTTTACTCCCCTTCCCCAGCTTCGACATGGGGAATCGTGGGGCGGGGTAGTCACCCCTATTGAGCCACAGCCCCAGGCGGCTCTCAGACTTTCTATTCAGGCCTTCGGCCTATATCATCGAGCCGCTGGCTCCTGCCATGTGTGGCTATAGAGGCCTAGTCAAACAGGCTTCTGTCGCTTGTTCAAAATGGCCTCCCCCCATCCAAGCGGCCTTTCAAATGGGCCTTAGAAGCCCCTACTGCAGCCAGCCACAGTTCCCAGGAGGAGGGGATCGAGGCCCCTCAAACGAGGGAATACAATCCACCCCTTCTCTGTTTAGCCTCCCAGACAGGCCTCAAAGGCCTCGGAGAAGGAGGCTGCTTCTGCTCTCCCAGCTCCTGGGAAATATGGTTTCCTGCGTTGGCATTATGCCCTGGGCATGCCTCCACTGCAGTGGTTTCTTTTCCTGTATCAGAGGATGCACCAGAGTATTTCCTCTTCCAGGTTTCTCCAGAAGTCCTCGTCTCCCTCAAGTGGTGGATCTCCCATGCAGTTGCCAGGGGTCGAGAGTTCAGGGAACCGTATCGCCTCATCCTGACAATGGACACCAGCCTTTATGGTTGGGGAGCTCACCTCGAATCGCATATGGCTCAGGATGACTCACAACATTAATAGGTTGGAGCTCTGGGCAATTCACCTGGCCCTCAGAGCATTTCAGGATGAGGTCGAGGATCGAGACATTCTGATTTTGACAGATAATGTGGCCGCCAAGGCCCACATCAACCGCCTCGGAGGGACTCACAGCACTTGATGCAGGAAGCCGAACAGTTGGGTCTCTGGGCAGAGATGCATCTGTAGTCCATATGGGCTGCACATATCTCAGGGATGACAAATGTGTAGGCGGACTGGCTCAGTAGACCATGTAAAGTGGTGCCTGCATCTGGTCCTGTTCCAGGAACTGATGGACTGCTTCAGCATCCCGAGAGTGGCAAACAGTCGACCTGTTTGCCACCAAATATTGAGGTTCTTTGCCAGATTCCCAACTCTGGGGGCAAAGGGAGTGGATGCCTTGTGCAGCCCGTGGTGTCTGGGACTGCTTTACGCCTTCCCCCTTCTCCCTCTGATCCCCAAGGTCATCAGAAAATTGGAGGAGGGGGCGGAGCTTCTGCTGGCCCCTTATTGGCCTAGGCTGACCTGGTTCATGGACCTGGTGGCCCTTTTGGTGGCTCGGCCCTGGAGGATCCCTCAGGACAGGATCTCCCTCGGGGTGTTGGTCCACCCGGACCCTCAGTAGTTGCAACTGACTGCCTGGTGCTTGAGCGGAGCCTGCTGAGGAGGGACAAGTTGTCCTCCAGGGTCATAAACACTATGCTGGCCTCGCGACGGGCTTCCACCAACTGCATCTACAACGCTACCTGGTGGGCTTTCAGCAGCTGGTGCTCCAAGAAGGACCTGGTCCCCACGGAGGTGTCCACAACACATGTCTTGGAATTCCTACAAGATGGCCTTGAGGGGGGATTGGCGCCAAACACTCCAGAGACAGGTAGCAGCCCTTTCCTCCATTTTGTCGTGTGGGTCCAGGGGCTCCCTCTCACAGCTTCCACTGATTAGACAGTTTCTTAGAGGGGCCACTAACCTTCGTCCTCCTGTGGTCCACTGTTATCCCACTTGGGATCTTACAAAGGTCTTAACTGCCCTTACCCGGGGTTCTTTTGAAACCCTGAGGAAGGCCAGCCTCCAATTCCTATCATATAAGGTAGCATTTCTAGTGGCCATAACATCGGCCTGACGAATATCTGAGTTGGTGGCCCTCTTGATTAGGACCGACCTTTGTCTTCCATTTCAACAGGGTTGTCTTAGTCTGGACCCTACATTCATTCCAAAGATTAACACTGCATTCCACAGGTCTCAGAAATTGATATTGCCCAATTTCTGTCTTGGCCCTGTCTACTACCTAGAATATACGTGGCATCCCTTAGATGTCCGGAGGGCTCTCTGTGTATATATAAAGAGGACCTCCTCCCTCAGGAGGACAGAATCCCTTTTCATGTCCTTCCAACCTGCCACACTGGGTCACAGGGTTACGTCCTCCACTCTGGGTGCTGGCTTTGGGCTTGTATTGCTAAGGCCTATGAGGCCCAGGCCTTGCCTGCTCCCAGGGGTATCATCGCCCATTCGACCAGAAACATGGCCACCTGAGCTGTATGGGCTACGCAAGCATCCTTAGAGGAAGTCTGCCGGGCCGCCACCTGGTCATCCCCTTCACCATTTACCCACCAGTATAAACTAGATGTTTATGCCTCGGCAGAGGCAGCCTTTGGCCACCAGGTGCTCCAATGCGTTCATACGGGTCAGGGAGCACCAGACCAGTCAGCTCCCTCCCATTAGGACAAACTGCTTTGGTTTGTCTCATTCCTGGCTGCTGGTCCCACCTTTATGGAGAAGGGGTTTTGGTCTTACCTGAACGCCCTTTCTCGGGATGGTGGGACCAGCAGCCAGCCCCACCCTTGTGCCTCCCAGTCCCGACCTCTGGGGAGGGGCATAACCTTGTCTTTACAGCTCAGCACGTCAGTCTGCCGCATCATCCTCATCAAAATCTGGGAAGCAAGAGGAAGAGGAGGAGCTTAACAGCTTGCAGACTCAGTCCTATCGGATATCAGACAGCATTAACCCATTCCTGGCTGCTGGTCACACTGTCCGGAGAAAGGGCGTTCAGGTAAGACCAATGCCCCTTCTCAGCCTTGGCAAATTTAGATATTTTGCTGGCAGGGGAATTCTGGGAGTTGACGTCCACACATCTTAAAGTTACTAAAGTTGAGAAATGTTTCTCAAGTAAGGATGCAAAACTTTTTTGTTTACAAAGGATGGTACTTGAATTAAAACTCAGTTTATTGTAATTAATGACTTTTATATTTAATTAAATATATTTAATTGTGTAACAGGGAAAAATACAATTTTATGAAGAATTTTGGGGAAGTTCTAGAAGTCTCTGAACAGTCCTAGAGCCTCAGATTCTGCTCCTTTAATTATAGTATCCATTTTATATCCAAATAAGAATGGTTTCCATTACTACAACCTGTTGAACAACCATTTAGAAGCATATTGTTCAAAAAGAGAAATACGGTATTTAAAAAGAGGGTGGGGTGGGGCTTGGGCAGCAGATGATAAGCCTAATAGTTAAAGCACCAGCCTAGAAACTAGGAAACTCTTGAGTTCTAGTATCGCCTTAGTCATGAAAGCCAGCTGGGTGACATTGGGCCAGTCATTCACTCTCAACCCAATTCACCTCACAGGGTTTTTATGGAGAAAATAGAAGAGGAGGAGCATTGTATATGTTTGCCACCTTGAGTTATTTATAAAAATAATAAATACTTTTATTAAAATCTTAAAAAAAGAAATAATATAGACATAGGTCTGTATTACATAGGAAATAATATAGACATGAGGCACAAATGTGGTTAAAACTGAAAAGGGAAAGTAAAATTTGCGTAAGTTTATAGCTAAATCTTGTGTAGCAGTTCCTTAACTAATTATTAGTTTTGCTGATCTTACGGGGAAAATATATGATATTCCTTTTATGAGACGCTAAAAGGAATGCTGACAGGCATCAGAGACAGGGTACTAATCTTCATGCCATATACTGAAATTGCCCTTGAATTCTGAAGACATGTACCAGAAGGTAACATGTTCTTTATACAAACAGATCTCATTGGTGCAGTGAGGCAACACCTGTGTTAAGGAGAAAAGCACTGCCTGCACAAATGGGAGTTTAGAATGTGGATGATGAAAGGTAAAGGTCATGAAAACATGAAAATGGACTTGCTGGATCAGACCTGGATCCATTCTGCCTCACATAATGGCTCATTGGAGACAACTTGGAAATCCACAAATATGAGATCAACGCAGTGCTTCTCTGCCATTTTTCCTGCGCGCTGTTCACACCATCCATGGCTGGGTAAATAACCTTCAGGTTTGGCAACAACTGAGTGAGAGCTAAATTTTCCCATGATGCAGCTTGGCCACTCCCCCAATCCCATGAACCCAGTCTTCACTCAGTTGTTGGCAAACACTGAAGTGTCCTTGTGAGCTGGTGAGTTTGGCTATTTATTTTTGAGTATTGTCCCTTTCTTTTTAAATCGCGAGAGGCTTTTCCCTATTTCGGCTGCATGGGGGTGAGCAGAGGAAATTTCGGCGGTCAGCGCTTTGGCGCTCGCCGCCTTTGGCTCCTGCCGGTCCCGTTCCCTTTGGGCTGGGCCGGTGTTTCACCTTACAGAGCTCGGAGAGCCCTCTCTTTTCAAGACAGCTGCGGAGAGACAGCAGTCCACCCTTGCTCTGTTACTTGCACCGGCTTTCGGCAGTCAAGGGGGTGTTTCATTTTCAGGCGGTGCCTTTCCCTAAAGCCAGCAAGGAGGAGGCTCATCATTTCCCGCCACGTGGAGGGCAGAAACGCCGGCAATCGGTGGGCTGCTTAGAACACGCAATTGCAGGCTTGGGGTGATAGCGGCCTTTGGTAGGACCTTCGGGCCGCCACTGTAAGCCCGCGCTTGCGCTCCCTGATCAGTTTGGCGCCAATTGGTCAGACCCTCGGGCCGCCATTTTGGTGAGTCGCTGCCTGCCGCCCACTTTCAAAATCGACAGGGAGTTAAATTGGACGGACCTTCAGGCCGCCAATTCGTGCTGGACAGACAATTTCCCCTGCTGGAGTCACCTCCTCTCCTACTCTTGCTGGACATTGGTGGGCCCTTGGGTGACCTTTTGGAACCTTAGGACCAGCACAAGAGGCTTGAGTACGTCTCCAAGCCGTGGGGGGGGGGGAGCCGCCCTTCTCCTCCATCTTGTTCGCACACTTACCTGAGTTTGGATTCCTGGATTCAACTCTTTCTGAATTTTGATGGGGCTGCTGATCCACTTGACTGCTGTTCATCATCATCATCATCATCATCATCATCATCATCATCATCATCATAAAAAAATTAATAAATAAATCTACCTATAGTCTAATACTGCTCTACCATGGCAGATTCCCCTCTGTCATCTGGGTTAGAGCTGGAGGCCAGTCCTCCACGTAAACAAGCTAAGCGCTCCAAGAAAGCTCCAGGTGCACGGTCTGGTTTGTCCAGCCGCTCATTCCATAAAGATAAAGCCGGTTCGGCCCATGACAAGGACGCTTTACGGTGCCACAAGGCTCTGGAGAGTCAGTGTGCTAAAGCTCAGAAGTCAACAGAGATTTCCATCGAGGCGGAGGTTCACCCACCACCCCCTTCCTCACCTTCACCAAGGGTAGCAGAGTCTCAGCAGGCTGTTCCCACAGTTACCGCTGGTCATCCTTTGCTTCGATCCAAAGGGGTGTCCACTTCTCTGCCAGATGTTTCAGGAGTAGGGACCTCTTCCTCACAGGGACGCTTGCCGGAGGTGACATTTACCCCGACAGCTGCGGGTCTCCGCACACCTGAGGTCGTTTTCCCGGTACCTCACCTGGACTTCCAAACTATGTTTTCTAATGCCTTCGCATCACTTTTTGCTGCGGGTATGCAGCAGGCTTCTCAGCTTCCTCTCCAAGTCCAGTCGAGTCAGGGGCATCAGGGACAGCTGTCATCGCATCCTCACACTTCCCATGAGAGAGAAGCCCCCCCTGATGATTCAGACCAGGCCGAGGATTGTCCTGAGGACATTGAATTCTTGGAAGATGAGGGCCTACCGCCCGAGACTCCGGCCTTCACAGGTTTATTCCGCCCGGCCTTATTCAAATCACTTTTACATAAGGCTCGGGTAACCACTAATCTGGGGATTCCGGGGGATTCAGCGCCTGCCCCACAACCTTCAGTGGGTCCACACGATGCTCTTTTCAAGACCTCCAAGCCTGAGCAGGACTTCATCCCTTGTCCCCAGCTGTTTTCAGATGTGATTCAGACACCTTGGGGCCAGCCGAGCTC
>JANHZT010011115.1:0-11237 GCA_032468215.1 Stegonotus admiraltiensis | reverse complement strand
CCGGCGGGGGGGGGGGGCGCATTGAATTAGGGGTAGGCGCACACACGTGCGCAATCGTCCCACATGATCCCCACTTTTGGCACGCGACAGCAAAGAGGTTAGCCATCACTGGTCTAGTCTAATGAATAGAAGAAATAGGGGTGAAATGATAGCCATCTCTGGTACATGAGGGACCACAGAGAGATGGGGTTGACTTATTCTCCAAAGCACCCCAGGGCAGGACAAGAAACAATAGGTGGAAGCTTGTTAAAGAGAAATCCAACCTGGAACTAAGGAAAAACTTCCTGACAGTGAATGTAACCAATGAAACAATTTGCATCCCAGAGCTGTGGGTGCTCCATTACTGGAGGTTTTCAAGAAAAGAATTGGGCAACCATTTTGAAGATTTAGTTGCTTAAAACACTGTTGCTGTGCGCTCCCACATGCCTTAAAGCACAGGGAAGAAGGAGAACTGGTGAGGACAAATTCAACTGTGATGACTTGAGGATGGATTTCACTTGGAAGTTGTCAAGATACTTTCTTAAAGCCTATTTCCAGATGGTTTGACACAATCGTTAAGGAGCTTCCATATCTAAAGTTGCATAAGGGTTCTTCCAGGTGGGCAGTCAGCAAACTAATCTGGTTATCAAGAAGTTTCTTCTGCTGTAAGACAATGGGGACCCTCCAAACATGGCATACTCTGGTCTAAACTGTGAGGATTGCTTTGTGTAAAAATTGATATTCCAACTTTACAGAAAGGCATTCTGTAAAGTTGATCACTTTGCTAACTGGTGGATTAGCGAAACATGTGCAAGAAATCCAGTCTAAAAAGATAAGAGGGCAGATTACACCATCAGTCCGTGGACCCAGCTGGGCCAAGGCACACCAGAGTGTAAGGAAAGCTCTTTCTCAACTACACCTGAGAAAATGGGGCCTTCTGCATGCAAATCATGGGTTAGGGTTAGCATACATTTCTATGGGTTAAAAGCTTTCAGGGCTGGAAAGGAAGGCCCCTCTTCTTGCATCTATAGAGGAGTCTGCAGAGTTCCTATCCATCAAAGCAGAAAACAGTCAGCAGTTATTTTTTGGAGATTTGCTTTTTGCAGGAGCAGAAAGAATGAGTCAAAAATGATTTAGGTTACCATCATGCTGGCTTCTGGCGCAAGATCATCTTGGACTCTTGGTGTTTCCAGAGCCACTTGTTTAAAATCTGTGAAAGAAAGTAAGAAAGTGAAATTAGATTCCAAGAGCTGAAGGGGTTTGAGAAGCCAAACTGGACTAAGGCCTATTTCAGAAGCCCCATAGTACTGTGGGAAAGGAGAAAGGAATTTATTGTTTTTACAGAAATTATAGAAGAGCATACTAGTCTTTGAAATGAATACATTGTGTACTTACCTAATCTCATAAATGTTGCTCAAGCCTAAAGCTGCAAGTAGGAACAAGGGAATGAGAGGTATGTTCAAAACTGGTTTTAGCTAGAATTTGCTGGCATGGTAATTGGATCAGAGACAACCCCCAGAAACCAATAGCTATTAAAGATAAATTGTAAATAAGGGGCAGGGAATAATGTATTCATTTTAGGCGCCTCAGATAGATTGTGACAGCTTGAGCGCTCAGCCAATGAGGAAAAGGTGGGAGGTAAACCTGCAACGATGAATATAAAGAATATAAACCAAGTATATTGATGGCTTAGGGTATGTCCACTGTACCTGGGAGTATGTGATACACCCTCTTTGCAAAGTAGAAAAATAAAAGTTACCATTGTTTTCTTTTATAAGTTTTGGCTTGTACTCATTTCAAAACCTAAACAACAAATCCCACAGTTTCAATAAGGCTAACAAATAATTCTCCATCAAACCAATACACTATTAAAACCTCTAGCTTCAAATGCTTAAGAAGTCATCTGCATCCTTCCCATCAGACGTTGATCAGAAAGCAATTCCAGCAGAGATCCAGGTAGGGGTGGGAAAAGTTCAATGAGAAGAACGACCACCCAGGTAATGTAGGCAACTCCGTTCCATCTGTTGAGCTTCATGAGGGTCCATTGGGTATTAAATGTAAGGAAATTGGGAGAGAGATGATAACCCTCTTGGCAAACCTCCAACAGTAGTTCTAAGCAAGAGAAGGCATTGCTCATGAGAATTAGTTCTCGCTAAATAGAACATAGAATATTAGGGTTGGAAGGAACCTTGGAGGTCTTCTAGATCATCCCCTGCCTCTGTCAAGAGACCCTATACCTGACAAAAGGCTGTCCAGTCTCTTCTTGAAAACCTCCAGTGATGGAGTACCCACAACTTCTAACGGGAAGCCATTCCACTGATTAATTGTTCTCAGTGATAGAAAACTTTTCCTTAGTTCTAGTTTGGCTCATTCCTTGATAGATATCCATCTATTACCGGTACTTCTTGTCATGCCCTCATGTGCTTTGGAAAATAAGCTGCCCTCCTCTTCTGACAGCCCCTCAAGACTATCCTATCACCCCTAGTGTTAGACTAGACTTTCTCAGTTCCCACAATTACGCATGAAATGGTTATATTTCAGACCCCTAATCACCTTTGTTGCTTTTCTTTGCACTCTTTCTAGAATCTCACCATCTTTTTTTATTGTGGTGACCAGAAGTACACACAGTATTCCAAGTGTGATCTTACCAGTGCAGTATAAAGTGCTACTGTCACTCCACATTATCTTGAAACTATCCCTCTGCTGATGCAGCCTTGGACTGCATTAGCTTTTTTGCATTAGCTGCAGCACACTACTGGCACATCCTTAGGTGGTAGTCCACCAGGACATCTAGATGTGCCTCACTTGTGCTCGCGTGGAACCAGGTCATGCCTATTCTGTAACTCTGCATTTGCTTTTTTTTCTTGCCTATGACCAGTGGTGAAATCCAATTTTTTTTATACCTGTTCTTGGCAGGCGTGGCTTGGTGGGTGTGGCAGGGGAAGGATATTGCAAAATCCCCATTCCCACCCCACTCTGGGACCAGCTAGAGGTGATATTTGCCAGTTTTCCGAACTACTCAAAATTTCTGCTACCAGTTCTCCAGAACCTGCTGGATTTCACCCCTGCCTATGACCTTACTTCTACCACCACTGAACCGCTTCTTTTTGGAGAGTCTGACAAGATCCTTCTGAATCTTGAATCTATCCTCCTCCTATCCCCTCGTCTAGATCATTTATGAAGATGTTGAAGAGCACTGGCCCCCAAACAAGACCCTTGGCGTAACTCACTGCATGCTTCCCTCCATGTGGATAAACATAAAAATAAACCAGTTTTACATAGCAGCGGAGAGTTTTTCTGCCTAAATGTGAAGAGGGGAGTGAAGAATGAGCAGGCAAGGGATGCCATGGTGCTTTAACCCTATGGTGGAGCCCAACTAATCTCCTGGCACCTAAATGACTAGGATACGGACCATAACTTAGGCTTTCAGAGCAGTTTTAGACTGAGCTGTTTCTGCTACTGCTGGCATTTAAGATTAATGACTCTGACACCATTTCTGCAGTAGAAACAGTTCTGGATCCTGTTCGGTTGCTGCAGTGTATTTTCTTTAAAATGTTCATCGATGAATGAGGAATAGAGGAATCAGTATGAGAAGACAGATGTTAGATATATATTTGGGGTGTGTGTGGATGTTTAATAGTTTTTTTTTAAACAAGACTGAATGCTGATGATTATTTATGGTCATGTTTGGTTGCTTTTTCCATGTGACTGAAATTTGACTATTAGAAGATAATAGAGGACAAAGATGATTAAGGGTTCTAGGACTATCCTATCTGTGATGCTAGATGGAGCTGGACTGCCCCAGGCAGCCCCAGTGTGCAATTTGGGGTTCCTCCTGTGGTTCAGAGCACCTTTGCACAGCTTCATATGCACCAGTTGCAACTCTTCCTAGGTTGGCAGGTTCTGTTCACTGTCACTCATGCGCTAATCACCTCCCAATTGGGTGACTGTAACGTGCTCTGCATGGGGTGAAGAGTTTCCAGGAACTTCAGCTGGTCACAATGCAGCAGCCTGGGCAGTGACTGGATGTGTGTTCCTTAGTTAGCACAGTACAACTCTGCTCCATCAGCTGCACTGGTTGCCACACTGGATCAAGGGGCATGCTTTGACCTTTAATGCACGGGGATGGGTTATTTGAAGGATGCCTCTTCCTGATTACATCTCATCCCATGACAATGAGCAAGTGAGACATCCAGAAGGTCCCATCTCTGGGCAGGCCCTCTTCACTCTCTTATCTGAAGTGAGCTCAGCTCCATCCCTCCTTATTTGCAAAATCCCCCAATGCCTTGCTTTGTCATCTGGCCTGAGGGGGGCGGGCTTAGGGCACTGCTAACATCTAGAGATGGCTCCATTGCTGATTGAATCTCTTCAATTAGTGGATCTGTTCTTTTTTTTTAAATAAGACTGTCATGACATGTTTATGGTTTTGTTTACTTTTTTGCTAAACATTGCCTAGAGTCACTTCTTGTGAGATGGACAGCCATATAAATTTGATAAATCAGGACTTTCCTCGCTTTGCAAATAATTCTTGCTTCCATCAATTCTTATACTGATTTATCTATTTTCATTTATTGGAAATCTCATCAATGTCATGCAATCACCACATTTTTGGTTTTCCTATTGATCCATTCAATCTTCCAAGGAAGCAAGAATTATCTGCAAAGGTGGAAAGACATGAAGAAGTATAGTGAATCGTGTGGTAAAAGGGACATTTCGTTTATCTCTTATCTTATGTCTTTCATTTCTTTGGATGGTTATTTTTATTCCTTCTTTGGAATTTCATGTGCTGCATCATCTTAATGTATAGGCATGACTGCACTTTGGCAGAAAAGAAGAGACAGAACGGGGGCGGGCTGGAGTCAAGAGAGGAATCAGTCTGAAGTTGTTAAGTTACCGCAAACAATCAAAGTTCAGCCCCCCCCCTTCTCCCTTGAATTCCATTGACCAGATTCTTGTGCATAGAGGTGAGCAATAAATCTTCTTAAATGGAACTTAAGATGTGGTTCTGATGCTTTAGCCTGAAACTTTAATAGAGTCTTGTTTTTAAATCTCTGTGTCTTTCCACTATTGGAAGGAATGAGGTTACTTATATATCTCATTGGTTGTATACTTGGGTACTTTTCTCTCATTCACTGGTGGAGCTGGAGCACAATGTGCAGCAACACCAGAGAAATTGCACCGGTAAGGTTGCCCACAAATAATTGAGACAACCATTAATGGTTTAGGCAACAAATTGAGGTGACAAATACAAGTAACCCCATCAAATTGCCCTGGACTTTGTAAATGATGGTCCTTTCATAGTTTAAGTCTGTACTCATAAACTTACTTTTATTTGTTTGATTTATATCCCATCTTTCCTCCAGGAATCCATACAACAATGATCCAGTAAAGGCTGATCTGAGAAAGAAAGACCCAGCCACAGTTCATTCAGTGAGCTTGCATGGCAGTGTGTGCATGTGTACGTTTGTGTGCGTGTGTGCAAGGACCGGAGTCTCTCCAGGCCCATCAAAGATGCGCTTCTCTGCTGATCAACAGGAAGACTCTGCTCTGTTAGCTAGAAGACCAAGGGCAGGTGGGTGCTGTTCATTTGGGATGGAGTAGATGTATTTTACAATCTACTGTAAGCTATTCGATAATCATTCAGTCACAGAAACACAACAATTTTTGGCTAACAAAATCAAAACAGCCACCAAGAGAAAACTATCCAGTGTGGGAAGGTGTGAGAGTATACAGAAAATTCTCTTCTTTCGAAGAATGAATCCTGTCATTTCTATCAACTTTTTCTATTGACCAACAACCAAACATGGGAACATCTGGAAGCTGCATGGAGAAGACATGGAAACACTTACCTGGGATATGGACCTCCTTGACCATCTCAAGGCCTGGGGAACTGGGCCTGGCCGTCTCTTCCAGGACGGGTTCCCTCTCGTCCAGATGGCCATGGCCAGAAGCCAGGAAGGCAAGGGTCACCTGTAGGACTCCCAAGGACAGCAGCAGTTGCCTCAACATGATCCCTGCAAGTCACCTGCAGGCCAAGTGGATGGGGAAGAGTTCAGGGGTTGTGGGAGACCCACCCAGAGCCACCAAGTGACAGTCGAGCAGAAAGCTGAGCTTGCCACCTCGTGGTCCCCATCCATCACTGCACAAACACACATTCGAGACCCTTCCCAACATCATCCTTCTACCCATCTCCCTCTTCATGATTCTGCCACAGCAGAATTACTCAATTACTCAAAAGACAGAAATGGATGCTCTATATTATTTTCACTTTAAAAAGCACATTTCACCAACCTGCATCATTCAACAGTCCAAACTAAGTCTGGCTACCTGCAGCACTGGGAGCGGCAGGTGGTACCTATTCAGACTTGCCAGGAGACCAGACAAGCCTTTGTCTGAGATTTCTGCTCTGTGAGGGGGATTGGATAGGAAATCTTCAAAGTGCCTTCCAGTTCTATAATTCTGGGATTCTATGATCAGGATACTTTTTCTGTAATTTCTGACACACTCGGGGCCTTATTGTGAGATACAGGCATGACATTACTCAATTCCAGGGACAACATATTCACTCTGCTGTTCAGATGTCTGAGGTGAACATCTCCATTGGAGGGCATACATCGCCCGCCCCAAATTAAATGCAGAAAATTGGAGGGGGGGGCATGCTTGTTTTCCTTCAAAAGGGCCCCTGTGTGCATCATAGCTGGGACTAATGCAGGCTAATTGACCTATTAGAAGAGCAGGTGTGCCTCCCAAAGGATGTGAACAGCAGTGCAGAATAATATCTATACCTACATCTATATCCCATAAAAGATAATAAAAACTAATTAAATAAGATGTTCCCATTAAAACAGTATCTTCATTGACATTCTGGCCTCAGAGTTATTTTAGCCAGCAAATAACAATACCTTACATTTGAAGTGAGACTGCCTGAGGTTTGGTTGCAACTCTCCAGGGTTCTCCATTGAAGTGGGGAGTTAGGGTGGTGGGCTGCAGAGGGGACAGCGGGGAAATGTTCTTTCAGGCTTGCAAGACTAATGTCACCTTTGCAAGGGAGTCCTGACAAGAAGCACAGCTGGATTAACCAGTTCTATTCCATTGTAAGGTTACATTAACAGAATCTTGCAAGTCTGAAAGTTCATCTCTTCCTCACCATCTTTATAGTCCAAGAAAAGGGGGTTGGGGACAACGACGACACCCTCGTTCCACACCCACTTTCCAGGCTAAGCTGCCTCTGCTCTGCTCTGGCTGCAGCTCTTCCCCTGCCCCCCAAGCTCACTCCCACATGCATCAGGCCCACGGAAGGAACCCAAGCATGCTTTGGGTAGCAGATCACAATTCACAGGCTGTCTCAGGAGGGAGACCATTCTTAAGTGCTGTATCTCAAGCCATTTAGGGCTTGACAGATTGATGAGTGCCATTTCAACTGAATCAATGGGTCAGACAGCCACGGGGATGCCTTAAAGCTTAAAGGATTGGTGTCGTGTATTCTACTTCATGCTTCCTGTTTGGCTGTTGGGGGATTGCATAACAGGAGCACCACGGGGTTTAAGTGAGAGACATGGGAGCCCTGTAGTCCAGCCCCCCCCCACCCCCATGGCAAGCCATGGGACCATCTTCCCATTGCTTCATAGTCAGTGGAGTGAAAGGGGAAGAATCCGCATTTCAATGCATCGAACTGGCTCTGAATGATAGAAGCAAAGACTGGAGATGCTGTAGTTCCTCCTTGCCCAGCGCAGGCATCAAGGACTACAGCCTCAGGCCTTGGTTAAACAACCCCAGTGAGAGAGAGACAGCCACACTCTCGGACAGCTTTTACTGGTCAGTTTGTCAGGCTGTTGTTGTTGCCTGCTAATAATGCAAGTAATAAATTGGCCACTTTGCCAAAAAAAGGGAATGCTTGACCTTGATGAATCCATTCTTCTCCTGCCAAGCAAGTAACTCTTTTCTAAATGCTCACAAACTGACTGCTTGTTAAACTGTTCCAGAGTTTAACTCCGTTTGAATGGAATGGAATGGAATGGAACGGAACGGAACAGAACGGAACGGAATTGAATACTTTATTTGGCCAAATGTAATTAGATGTGCAAGGAATTTGTCCCTGGTACAGAAGCACTCAGTGTACTTTCAAAGCATCAGAGAAAATAATAACAATGTGGGACTGTTGAATCCAAACAAACAGACATCTGGCCCACAACACACCTGACATCACTATTGTGGAAAAGAAAAAAGTCTGCTTCATTGATATTGCAATACCAGGTGATGCACAAATTGAAGAGAAACAACTAGAAAAAATAAAATACCATGATCTGCAAATTGAAGTTGTGGAGGAAGAAACCAATGGGTGTACCAATAGTAATAGGAGCCCTTGGAGCAACACCCAAAGGATATGTGGAAATTCTGAACTTCTCCGACCCCAATATTCTGACTTTGCAAAAAAACAACAACAACGCCTTACTCGGAACTGCCTATATACTCAGACGTTACCTTAACAGCCCTTGGTTTGGACTTGAATTGTTAAGTTTTTACCAGTCCCAAACTTTGAATCGAATTTAATAATAATAACAACAACAACATTAGCACCAGTCAATGGTGACACATTTTTAAATGTTCAGTTGAGTGAGTTTCATGTTTAATGAATAAAAGAGATAATAATACCATTACTGAAAAAGAAGTAAAGAAGATAATAAAAAGGATAAATAATAATACTACAGCCATACTGTATAGAACACTATACTGGTACATGCTCATTAGACAGACAATTAAGTGTTTGGCTAGCTAGTCTGAAATGACATAGATATTTTCCCTTTTTTGAAGTCCAGAATATCTGGCTTCCTCTGGCACCATTCCTGCCTCCAGGATTTCTTAAGGATCCTAAAAAGGGGTTCTCAGGCAGAATAGATCTGGTCCTAGAAGTTTAAGCTCCTTCATGGGAATCATTTATTTCCTAACCATTTATTTCTCTTTATTTGCAGTGTCTCTCCTTTTACTTAGGAAAGGAGTTCTTTTAGGTGTTCTCCTTATTTTGGGTGTCAATTCTGCTTGAATCCATTTGAACCTTTCCCGATCCAGAAGACTAAGCAAAGCAGTTATGGGGCTTTGAAGGACAGGAGGAAGAGCCACCCAGAGTTGTGGGGGCTTCATCACTGGACGACGTTATCAAAACTAGACCGGACAACCGTTTGACCTGGATGATATAAGATCTCCTGTCTTGAGCAGGGGGCTGGACTAGAAGGCCTCCAAAGTCCCTTCCCGCCCCATGATTTTATATTCTATGTTCTATGAAAAGATGGTTTAGATAAATAATTTGATTAAATAAAGGACTGAGGATCAAATTTGGTATTCTAGGAGGTGCAAATTTTATTTATTTATTCATTCAATTAATTTTTATCCTGGTTTTATTACTCGATAGGTAACTCAGGGCAGCAAACACTTTGCTATCACCATATGGCTGGATCACTTGCTCCCTCTTTCAGTGGCAGGAACACGGCCCCTTCTTACCCCTTGCAGGAGATCAGACATATGCAGTCTCCTCCCATTCTGGGGCAGGGTCTCTAGTGGGGGCTTGCAAACTCAGGTCTACTCAGCTCCAGGATGCCTCTGCCAGGTCTAATAGAAGGGGAGTGGATGGAACCTGGCTTCTTTGCTCTCGATTTCAAGCAAATTAGCAGTGATGGGGGAGGACTATGTTATACTAGTCTCTGCCCCTCTGCATGTCCACATGCTGCCCTTCCTGCCCCTGAGAACGTCTTGTTACTATGAGGTGTACTCTCATAGTACTCTCTCCCCCCCTCCCTCCTCCCCTCAATTAATGCAGCCTCATTCTCACCAACTTTGCCTGATAGCCTGTTTCCATCTAGAACTAGAGACTGATTTTACCTTCTTTCCAAAGTTGGATTTTGTTCCTGGCTAAGGTCTAATTCAAGGGACGTGGTGGCTCAATGGCTAAGACACTGAGCTGGTTGATTGAAAGGTCGACAGTTTAGCAGTTCGAATCCCTCGTGCTGAGTAACGGGGTGAGCTCCCGTTCCTTGTCCCAGCTTCTGCCAACCTAGCAGTTCAAAAGCATGTAAAAATGCAAGTAGAAAAATAGGGACCACCTTTGGTGGGAACAGCGTTCTGTGCGCCTTTGGTGTTTAGTCATGCCGGCCACATGACCATGGAGACGTCTTCGGACAGCGCTGACTCTTCAGCTTTGAAACGGAAAGGAGCACCGCCCCCTAGAGTCAGGAACGACTAGCACATATGTGTGAGGGGAACCTTTACTTACCTTTAAGGTCTAATTCAGCTATTCTTTGTTAGGCTAGAACTGGGAAGTCTTTCCCTGGCTTTATCTTTGCAAGATTCAGCTGCTCAGTTGTCCCTGGGGAATGCAGCCTCCTTCTCTGTCCCAAATTGGGGTTTCTACCAAAGCTGCGGCAGCCTCGTCCCCATCAGGCCAGCTCTGGAGGGCACCTATGCCAGGAGAGGCATCCTACAGCGGCTGTTTTCTCTCCTGTGGCATATCTGGGGTTGAGAGCTGGCTCTTCTGCTGTGGAGGGGCTGTGCTTAGTTCCCCCTCCCCCATCTTCCCACATTTAAGGATTAAACACTTAAGCTTTGCACAGTTCGAAGGGTTAGGGTTAGGGTTCTTCCTTTCAACCCGGCATCTTCATCTGGGAAAGAAGGATATGCTCGTGCTTCCTTGCTTGTTTCAAACCCTCCTGACTTCTTATTCACCAGAGGCTCAGCAGAAGGTGGCAAGGCCAACTTCCATCTTGGGGGTGCAGGCAGGGATGCCCAAGTGGACAGTTCAGTCAACTTAAGAGTAGTTGGTCCCCATTCCTGCTGCCATGCCATGCCTGACTCAGGGATGATTTCCTAGCTGGCTAGTGACAAGAGCAATAGCACTGTAGAATTTTTTTTTCCTTTCTTCCTCCCCTCTTCCTTTCCTCCCTCCCCTCTCCCCACACTCAGCAGTCAGGACACCTTTTAACGATGACCCAGAAGAGATGCAAGAGAACCAGAGCAGGGACTGACAATGAGGTAGCAAGTCTTGTACAGTATGATACAGGAGAGCTCTCAGATCTATGGGGTCTTTCCAATCTGGGGAGTGCTTTCTGACCCACAGCATTTCAGGTTCCCCCCTTGCCTAAAGATCACTCGAGTTGCTCTTGTTCTATTCCCTTGCAAAAGGTTTTTTTTTCTCTTTGATTTATATGCCGCCCTTCTCCGGAGACTCAGGGCAGCTTACAATGCGTTAAGCAATAGCCTTCATACTTCTG
>JANHZT010011110.1:219369-230329 GCA_032468215.1 Stegonotus admiraltiensis | reverse complement strand
GCTATTGCTTAATGCATTATAAGCTGCCGAGTCTCCGGAGAAGGGCAGCATATAAATCAAAATTTAAAAAAATAAAAGTTCCTTCCTTCCTTCCTTCCTTCCTTCCTTCCTTCCTGATAGTAACATGATAATACCATCTGAACCCAGAGTTTCAGCTTCCTTCCAAGATTTTACATATTTGTGATAACGTGTTTATAAGTTGTTTTTTACTGTTATTTACAGAGCCAGTTCCATCTGTAGGGCTCTAAAAATTTCTTAAATTCTTGCTGTGCAGAATATCTTCTATGTTTCTAGCTTCTAGTCCATAACTCTTACCCTCTGCATTGGGTCCTCTGTGTCTTTCTTCTAGAGAATTGCTTTCACAGTCCATTTCTCTTGTTGAGAAATTGCTTTCACTGTCCATTTCTCTTGTTGAATCTTTTTTCCTTGAACTGACAAATCTTTGCCTTTTTCATCAACTCTGGTTGCTCTCTGCTGGAGGGCTTTGACTTTTTTTTCCAAAGACATTTGCAAGCTCACATTTGCTGAAAGTATACCTGGAATTGTTTTTAGAAAGGAATGCTTCAAATAGCACAGTTCATAATTGTACATTGTGTTAATTGGTCCTCACTTAGTCTTTTTAGAGCACCACAAATGGGAAGATTTGTGTTCCTTTCCTTTCCTTTCTCTGTCTGTTACATTAGCCAGCTGTATTCTTGACTTAAAAAGAAAAATTGTTATGGACTCCCCTGATGGATAAGTAAATTTCTGTTAGGTTCCCTTCTTTTCTTGCTTATTATTGTAAGCGTACAAGTAAGCTTATTCATTGGACTAGACTGTGTCAGATTTTTATTTGTAAATTATGATATCTTTAACTTTTTGTTCAAAAGTAACAAAAACATGCTATAAGCTTAAATGTTCTTTTTCTTTCTTGTAGGGCACAAAAATTGAGCAATGAATAAATTACGACAGAGCTTCAGGAGAAAGAAAGATGTCTACGTTCCTGAAGCCAGTAGACCACACCAATGGCAGACAGATGAAGAAGGGGTTCGAACTGGGAAATGCAGCTTCCCAGTTAAGGTAAATTAAGGTTCTCCATTCTTTTCGGGCTAGTAAGCACATTTGGATTTTTGAGAAAACGTCTGCATGGAAATATATAAAAACATTATTTTTGCATACACAAACATGAAACCCAGAGGTGGGCATCACATACTGTAACAACCGTTTTGCCCAGAATTGAAAATGTGAGTGTGTGTATGAGTGCGGCATCGAAAAACGGGGAATTATATAGGACATGGTAGCACCTGGGCGGGCCCAGCTGCTGGTTGGAACTCTGGCTCGTCTGAACCGTTCCAAACTGGCAGCAGCCTACCATTGACGAAACTCCTTTCCCTTATTTGTTTTCTTCTTCCATCTTGTTTGATGTTTGCTGTCACCCCCAGTTTCCTAGAGCAGCTGTTGCTTTTTGTTTTTCTTTTATGAACTGAAAAAACAGCAGAAAGTAAACTGAAGGCCAAAGAGAAGAGACAAGTGAGGAACAAATTTGTGAAGGTGTCTGTATTTATGTGTGCATGTGTGCGAGAGTAAGTGTGAATATATAAGAACAATACATAAGAATTAAGTGAGTGGGTGTGAGAATAGGGGGAACTAAAAGGAGAATTTTATGTTTTTGTGTGACTGTGTTTAAAGACACATCTCTGCCTTTCATTTCTAAGAATGTTCTGGATTCATGTTTAGCTCTAGAGATTGTGCTGCTTTTCAAAACTCATTTATGTTCCTTTTTTAAAATCAAGAATAGGAAGATTGGGGACTTGCCAGGCACTAGGAGTGTTCTGGCTCTGAGTTGCTATCTCGGAGGTGAATATATATAGATGAGGTTTATTTATTTTATTTTTTTATTTTGATTTATATGCCACCCTTCTCCGGAGACTCAGGGCGGCTTACAATGCATTAAGCAATAGCCTTCATACTTTTGTATATTTTATACAAATTCAGCTTATTGCCCTCACAAACCGGGTCCTCATTTTACCTACCTTTGAAAGGTTTATACATTGTATTAAGCCCCGATTTAATTAACCATAGTTTATTGGATGTAAAGCACAGCTGCCTAGGTTTGCACAATTCCTTGTTGTAAACCACAATTTAAAAATCACGATGGTTGCTTCCCACAACGTGTTTAAGGAAAACATAAATCAAATTATAGCTTAAAGCAGGAGTTCTTAGACTGTAAGTCATGACCCTCTTCCAGTAAATATAAGGTGGATCATGGATTCCTGGGTACCTGGAAAGGTTGAAAGCTGGGTGAAAGCTTTGAAAGAAGTGCAACGCCTTCAGAACTATGATTCCTGGTCATGGCAGGAAGAAGTGAATCAGTGTCTCATGTGATACATAGCCGAGGAAAAGGAGAGGTACAATCTGGCTGCCATTTGCCTTGGAAGGAAATTAACACTCTGATTTCTTCTGACAAGAAATCATCTGGATGAGACTTGGCATGTATTGTGAATTTAGTCAAAGTGCAAAATTGGCGATTCCAAACTTTGGTAGTTGGAAGGGTTGAAAAACAGGCAAGGAACACAGCATCTGTGGAAGCTACTATGATAAAGAAAACATGCTTCCAAGACCCCACCAGGTGACCTTGTTTTACTGAGAGGACCTGGAGCATGTCCAGTCTGCCATGTTCACTAGGAATACTGAAGGTAACCTGCCACATGCTATGTAGGGCTTTAAAGGTGACATCTGACATTTTGAATTGTACCCAGAAAGCTGCTCGGAAAGCTGGTGCAGCTCTCGCACGGAGGTGGTATTACATGGGCATATCAAGAGGTGTTCACTGCTAACTGTACTGTTGCATTCTGGACTAGCTGTGCATTCCAAATGATCTTCAAGGACCAGCCCCATGTAGAATGCATTACAGTAGTCCAATTGGAAGGCAACTTAGGAATGAATAACTTTGAACAGTGCACCCCAAATTAGGAAAGGGCTCACTCATGCACAAAATGAATTTGTGTAAAAGCTTTCCTGTCTATGGATGCTACCTGCTTTTAGAGCTGAGCCATGAGTACAGGAGAACCTCCAGATTGTGCACCAGCTCTGACTAACGAATATCAGCCCAGCGAGATGGAAGTCACTAGATATGGAAGATCCTAAAACCCACAGTCTCTCAGATTTGTCAGGGTTGAGCTGAAGCCAATTTATTTAATCTAGACCAATGTAGCCTTCAGGCACTAGGAAAGCACCTCTGTGACATCACTTAGGCACCCTAAGTGGGGCAGAGATATACAGCCAAGTATCATCAGTATACAAATGGTACTTTACCCTGTGCCAATGAATTATCACATCCAACAGATTTATGTAGATATCGGAAGAGAGTTGAGCCATCCCATAAAGCAGGAGTCTAGATTAGATCTCTCCCCTCACTACCAACAGTGACTGGAATGGTCTTGGATGAAGAAGAGCCATTGAAGAACTGCCTTCTGTTCCAGGTTCCCTCAGCTGGCTACAAAGATACCATGATTAATGGTATTAAAAGCTGCTGATGGATCAAGTAGTGCCAAGATGGAGGTGTACCACTCTCATTCTGGGCCTGTAAGAAGTGATCCACAACTGCAGTCAATGCCACCTTGATATTATGTCCCAATCTGAAGCCTGATTATCAGCTTGAAGCTGTAGCCTACCACCTTCTCAACAATCTTCTGCAAGAAGAGAAAATTGGACACAGGGATGAAAATTATCCAGCACTGCTATGTCCAGTGATGACCTGTGGAATAGGAGACAGACCATTGCCTCCTTTAAAGCAGGTGCAGCTGTTCCCTCTTCCAAGAAAGCTTTCTGGATCCAGAATGAATTATCATACTGGAAAGCTTATTTTGTAAGCCTACTAATTGAAATGCTGTTAACCTTCTGCCATTTTTAATGGCAGGGTATTTTAATAAAAATGTCCCTATCCTATTAAATAAATGTTCTCCAGATTGCTAGGATTATAAAAGCTTCTGCATGTCTTTCATGTTAGTCAGAAATATATAATTTTACATAAAAAGTTAATTATAGAAAATTGCTAGCAAAGGCAGAAAGTGTGATTCACACTAAAGAGTGATAAAAATATATATACTTATTCTGTTTCCCACAGGGAGTCCATCTTCTCTGTGAGTAAATTCTTCATATGCCTAGTGTCTTGAAATAATTTCTGATAAACAGAAGTAACCTTTACTTTATGTTCCTAACCCTATTTTGTTTTTGGTTTCTTTGGCATTTTGATTAGGATGAGACAGGAGAGTATATTTCATAACAACCTAAAACAAGCTGGGCTGATAGAAACCATCAGATTTTTTTAACACTAAAGTTTTATAGTGGTGCTACAGCAGGGGTCACAAACCCCCCAGCCCACAGTCCACTACTGGTCTGTGAGCTGTTTGGAACTGGCCGCAGAAGTGGTGGATAATTTTGCCCTTCTTGCTTTTATTGTAATCTAGGTAGCACCTCTGTTGTGCAAGCTGGCTATTGCCTTTAAAACCTTGTATGGCACACGACTGGCTCTTCCTAAGAACATCTGCCCATCATATGAGATTGGATAGGGCAGGCACTTTCCTAGCCCCTTCCCTTGAATGTTGTCATTTAACGGGACCTAGGAAGCTTGCCTTTTCTGTGGCTGCCCCATCTCCCTGAAATTTGGCAGCGCCCCCTTCCCCACTCTTTTAACATTCCGAAAAGCACTCAAAGCCTGGCTTTTTCCTCAAACACTGATTTAGGGTGAGCTTCGTGAAATTGACCTGTTGTGGGCTTCATGGGAAAGTTTAGCTACAGTGCCAGGTCTTTATTTTTAATATTTTTATTGTACATGGATGTGGCTTTATCTCATGATTGTGAGCCACCCAAAGTCTGGTACAGGATGGTGGTTCTGTTTGATTAGAAATTACTTTCTAGTATTTGTGTTTGTGGGTTTCTTTTAATGACAGATTCATTCACCTATATCACTGTTGGTGAACCTTTTTGGCATCAAGTGTCAAAATGGGAGTGAGCGCCAGAAACTGGAAGAACAGCTCCCCGGCACGCATGCACAGGAGTGTCAAAAACCGGAAGAGCAGCTGAGCTTCCAGTTTCTGGTGTGTGCATGCGCACCAGTCATGTGGTCTTCCGGTTTCTGGCGCGCATGTGCACACAAAGACCAGCTGGCGTGCCAGAAACAGGGAGATGCTCTTACGGCTTCTGGTGCTCCTGCACATGCAAAGACCAGCTGGCCGGCGTGCATGTCCGCGCTGGAACCCGGAAGAGCAGTAGGCGTGCCCAGAGAGATGGCTCTGTGTGCCACTTCCGGCATGCTTGCCATAGGTTCACCATCACGGACCTATATTCATCTCCTTTTGTAAGGATATTATGTATCTTGAATATATCTGTACTTTCCTAAGCACTTTCTTTTCATTTCTGTGAAATGAATAAGGCAAATATGGATTTTGATATTTGGGGATAAGTAAGTGCATCTTAAAAAGAGTTCTCTTTTGGCTGCTATTGGATTACATGACTATAGACAGGCAAGGGCAGAGACAATTGTAATTCAGGATCCTACACTGAAATACAGCAATGCATGGTTAAAACTAAGATTTATAAATCATGGTTTAACATTGGAGCTTGTTTCTCAGAGAAACTATGATGCTTCATCTGAGACAGATCACATTAAAATAAATTACCGGCTCACCATTTGATACAAATCTGATTAAGGTATAAACTAGATGTTGTAAATAAATATGTATATTCTCTCAGTTTTCAGTGGTTTCTTTTATGAAACGATAAAGCATTTTATGAAGGTGAATTTAGATTATTTGTAGGTTTTGAAGAGGCACGAGGAAAGAAGACTGTTAGAAAAGACATAGTTGAACAAAGTACTTGTATTTATGTTCCTTTGCAAGTAAAAATGCTTTCACGTTTGAATCTATATTTTGCCCTGTGGCATTTCTTTGTACAACAGTGTTATAAAATAGCTTTGAGTAAGGCTGAAAATTCTAAAATGTCTAATTGTAATTTTAATCCACATAGACAACTGTATCCAGAGATTAATTTTCTAGTCCCAACTGGGATGCATTCTTGTTAAAGATCAAATGCTTACTTTTTGCCTTGATACACATTAGGGATATAAAGTGCTTTGAATATTAAGCCAAAAAGGTACTTTAGGGTCAGCATAGGTGCACATGCCCCACCTATCAGTGCTTCTGTAAAGAAGTAGTGTCTTTCCCCAGCCTTTCACAGTAACAGCATGATGCAATGAAAAGTCGTGTTTGAGTTAAGGAGAGGCTGACAGCATGCCCTTGGCCATTTCTATGTTGGTTTCTTCAAAGGCATATTTTCCTGGGATTGTGTTGCTACTATGGGAACCAGAAAAAGATGCAGTTTCTTTAAGGGGGGGGAGGAACCAATAGATGTAGTATGCACAAACAAGCCCCCTCAAAAGCACCTCTTTGGCTTTGATTGTAAAGTGCAGCAGATCTTTAGTTCATACATTGCCATAAAACTGTATTATAAGTCATTGGTTTTGTATCATCACTATGGTTTGTAAATCATGGTTTATGATATTGCATTAGATATGAACTTGCAGATTTCATTGATTCAGCAAAAATAGCTAAAACAAATCTTAGATTAATGTAGATTAATGCGAACCCAAACTATTATGGTTTAAATGCTTGATAAAGAATATTCAGTTTAAAAAGCTAGTTTTGTCAGCTTTTTGAACAATTACTAGAATTTCTTGTTTTCCTCAAGTGATACTTATCTTCACTTTCCTTTTAATAGTTTTACTTCATGCAAGCCTCATTATTTCATTAAAGAGGCACTAAACCTATTGAATAAAAGTTCCTTTGTTTCACTCTATTTAGAATGCAGGTAGTCCTTGACTTACAACCATTTGTTTAGTGACCGTTTGAAGTTACGACAACATTGAAAAAAGTGATTTATGACCATTTTTCATACTTATGACCATTGCAGTATCTCCATAGTCAAATTCGGACTCTTCACAACGTATTTATGATGATTGCTGTTTCCCAGAGTCACATGATTCCCTTTTGTGACCTTCTGACAAGCAAAGTCAATGGGGAAGCCAGATTCACTTGTTACTAAATAAACAACTGCAGGGATTAATTAAAGGAATTGTGGCAAGAAAAGTCGTAAAATGGGGCAAAATTCACTTAACAACTGTCTTGTTTAGCAACAGAAATTTTGTGGTCATAGGTTGAAGACTACCTGTGCTCACTTTATGTTTTATACCTGATTTCACGTAATTTAAGAGTTGACTTAAGTTGACTCAGTAGCATTGTAGGGAGAATGTGATAAGATTAAGAACTGATACTGAGATTTTCATTTGTGGCAGAAGTCTCATTCCCCCCCCCCCCCTTCTACACTACTATTCTACCATTGTGTTTTATTTAGCATTTTTGAGAAGCTTCATTGGTTCATAAAAAAGATTTATGTAAATAAGCTTTTAAGGAGTGTTGCAATGAACTCTGTTCTAGAGACTTTAAAAGTAAAACAGTAATTAGAATCACAAACCCATATGGCCTCAAATAAAGTATGAAAGTTAGTTTGCAGTGTTTAAATAGCAGGAAGAAGTCTTATAATAAGTAAACATAAGAGTTTTGAACTGAAGAAAATGAAAACTAGCATAAATCACGAGGCTGGCCAAGAAGGATTTTAAGAAAGACAGGGAAAGAATGATTATAATGGTGTTTTTAAAACATACTAAAACAGAAAATTAGTTTAAGGCAGCAGTTCTATTCATTAGTAAGATGCAAATGGAATACTTGAAATTCTAGAAAGAAAAGATTTTAACTTCCTTTCTGTGAATTTGTGGAATAGAATAGAGTCTGCTGCAGCATTCAGTAAGCAGCTCAATTCACCTGATTTTGCTGGGCATCTTTTTAAAATGAGTGATGGACAAATCCAGCCACTAAAAATAGCCTGTCAGAAGGCGGTAGCCAAGAAAGTTCAAAAGTCAGAAGATTTTGAAACTTTCTTAAACCCTGTATTCTGTTTGACTTTCCTTTTGTAACAAATACTGATTGCTAGTCAGGAAAGCTGTTTAAAACTGTTAAAATGTCAACTGTACATGGAGGCCTCGTAATTTTACAATTTTTTCTGGGTGAGTAGCATTTTTCTGGAAGGACTTGAATATGCATAAAGAATTTACTTTCAGGAAAAGTGCATTCTTTCCCTTGGCAAGTTATTTTAGCTATTCTTATAGTGCTACGATAATATTTTAGCTGCCTTTGATCTAAGTGACATAGCTGGAGTTTTATCTCTGTTCAAAAGAATGATTTTGAATAAGCATACAGCGTTGCAGGTGTTTAGTTCTGGATTTTTTTGTTTTAAAATAGGATTTTCTCAGTCATCCAGGTCATGGTTGTCCCAAAGGTGCTTTTTCAAAAGCCAAATGGCCTTTCTTTGTTTTGCTTGAAGACGCTTCACTTCTCATCCAATGTGATGAAGCATTATAATAATTTATTAAAGTTGTATGGTGCCTGTCAATGAATTTGGGTGGCTCATAATAATCAAAGAAAAATCAAGAAAACATGAAATATGATAAAGGATGGTAAGTGTGACAGATCAGACTGAGTGACACCCTGAAGCTAGGGTGACACTCTCCCTCACCAAAGGCCCAGGTGAAGAACATAATTCTTCATAGTTCTTCTAAACAACAGCAGGATGTGATCTTGGATCTTGGGAGGAACCTTATCTGAGAGGGCAGGTGCTGCTATAGAAAATGTGCACTTCCAGGGTCCCGATAGATTACATTGAAGGAACCCAAAATGTGCCAATCCTGCAGAATCATAAATGACCAGGCAAATGCTATGGGAGACAAGTATCTCTCAAGTAGTTTCCTCACGTACCCTAGCCTAAGCCCTCAAGTAACCAGACCGTATTTATAGGTAACAACCAGCACCTTGAATTGCACTTGGAAGAAAACTAGCAACCAATACAGCTCAGAAAGCAGAGTTTTTACATGACTTGCACCACTGCATTCAGGAACAGTTAAAGCTTCCAAGTGGTCTTCAAGGGCAGCTCCCTGTAGATCGCATTGCATGAGGTGACTAAAGCATGAATGACTGTCTGAAGGGCCCTCAACCTAAGAAAGGGTACACCTGTTGGAGTTGGGTAAAGGCTTTTCTAGCAACAGCTGCCACCCGTTTTTCAAATAAGAGCTGTGAGTCCAGGAAGACCCTCAGACTAGGTACCGACATTGAAAGGGGAAGTACAACATCCAAGGTCAAAGATGGAACATTCCCAGATCTAGATGACCCAGATATCCATAGCTGCTAATTGAAATTAATTGGTTATGACTTTAATGATCCCTACTTTCTAGATATTTTTTTAAAAAGTGGTAATAACACAGCCAGGTGACATAGTTGAGGCCAATGATGAAATGATGCCTGTGCATGGTACACAGTAGTTTTGATGTGCTAGGCAATGATAGTTGTCATGTTGACAACTTTAGAAAACTGTTTATACTATGTGATTGATTGATTAATTGATTATGACATAAAATCAGTCTTGATTCTTAGCAACACTAGTGGTTGAACCATACAGGATGACATATCCTTATCTTGAGCCTTCAGAATATCTAATTGAGGACTGCTTTATTTATTTACACTAAAATTTTGAATTGTTGAATCTGGCTATCTATACAGGTCAGTTGGTCTATACAAGTTCTTGTAATGTAATATCTTTGTCTTCTCTTTCATTATCAGTATCTGGGACACGTAGAAGTGGATGAATCCAGAGGAATGCACATATGTGAAGATGCTGTGAAAAGACTAAAAGCTGTATGTATACTAATTTATTTTATATCTTTCCAGCTTCAGATTGACATGTCTTTTTTCCAAAAGCAGCACATTATTTATTAAAGTAATAAAAGTATTGCATATTATTACTGAAGAATTGCAGTATAGCTTAGGAAGATGGTTGAAACAATGGCTCCTGGTTGTGGTAGCTATCTCACACCTTAAATAATACCAAGAAACTTTGATTATCAATGTTGTGTTTGAAGACTTCGAGGTATGATGTATCTATTGTCCTTGAGCTCATTATAGTAAAAGCATCTTAGCTATTTGGAATAATTCTGTATTCTAAGCATAGACCAAAATTACTATGACATATATCTGTTCAGAGGTTTTCAGTTAAACAGCTGACATTTGGTTCATAGAGCAGTTTTCATTCTCAACATCTGTTTTCACTTGTGTATGAAGAAATTGAGGGGGAAAGAATGGGATGAAGATTTGAAGTCCAGATTTCTCACTAATAAAAACAGCACATGCCATAATGGTCTTCCAACTGGTGTTGTTAGCTTTTGCTGTTTACTATTACATTCTCCTGGAACAGCAGCCTAGACTCTAAACCTAAGCAGCACAGAAAATTTGTTTATAGAAACTACATGCAGGACAATTTAAAATACAATAATTTTAGAACGACACGTTTGTTGGGTGACCTCTAATTCAGACTTTCTGAATAAAACCCAGTTGTAGAAGTTAATGTCATCTCAATTTTTCAGTGGTGTTTCTCTTGACTAAGTTACAAGATGTCATTACTACTCTTAACTTGTTTACCTAATATTTGCAGTATCTCAGAGCAGAAAGGTTTTTTTTTAAAAAAAACCCATTAAATATTTTCTAAGCATGGGCACAATTCTAAGCGGAATTGTGCCCATGCACCTTTTTAAAAATATTGATCCGTAATGCTAATTTTAATGATTTTTTTCCCCCTTGAAGTCCTTTTTTTCAAACCATATTTTACTAATTATTGAAAGAAGCTTCTAATGTTATATGGGCATCCAGTAGTACATTGCTTTTGTCACATAGATTAGTTTGTTAAAAACATATCTGAAATGCAGTTTCGTAGAGTAAACTCCTATTTTAACCTGATGTATCTATCTCCTTAGGCCAGTGTTTCTCAACCTTGGAAGCTTGAAGATGGGTGGACTTCAACTCCCAGAATCCCCCAGCCAGCG
>JANHZT010011110.1:190082-207763 GCA_032468215.1 Stegonotus admiraltiensis | reverse complement strand
TGTCTTAGGAATTCTGGGAGTTGAAGTCCACAGGGTGTGAAAGAGCCAAGTTTGC
Organism: Stegonotus admiraltiensis; assembly: GCA_032468215.1. Lineage (NCBI taxonomy): Eukaryota > Metazoa > Chordata > Lepidosauria > Squamata > Colubridae > Stegonotus > Stegonotus admiraltiensis. The sequence continues at coordinate 207,708 of JANHZT010011110.1, read as the reverse complement.
CTACCACTGCATGTACTATGGAACGTATATCATACATTGTTATTTTAAAATAATTAATATGTATGATTGCAAAGTGGTATGAAAAATGTAGCTTCATTGAGGGGAAAAAAAACCTAGACATTGTTGTCCCATGAAAATACAGTATATAAAGCTGAGGGCAACATTTTAATATTTTCCTATTCATGTGCAAAAAATTCAATGGCTCTGATATGATGCATCATGGCTCAAAATATAGTAACTAAAGGAAGTGTCTGAATAGAAGTCTAAAGGACCAGTTGTAATATGTACCTCAGGATGAAGGAATTTGCTATTTTCTGATCTTAAAATGAATGGCAGCAGCAGATTGAAAAGAAATACATTGCATGCCTCAAATTATAGATGAAACCACATTCACGAGATGAGAAAGGTCAATTTGGAACCAATTCTCTAATGTTTAGGCCTGGAAATCATTGTTGCTGATAGTGACGAACTCTGCCATCTGAGATTTAAAAAGAAAGGTCTGACCTCAGGTTTCTAGAATTGTTACCTATCCAAATCTGATTTTTATCTGAGTTTTACAAATGAAGGACTAAGAGCACATACTCAGCCATATATACTCCTTTCAGATTGGGGCTGCAAACGTAAATACTTGGTAACACATGCCAGCTCTTCAATAAAATAAATCCTATGTATGCTTTTTTGCCCCTTGAGATAAGGAAGTTTAATTGATAGTTGAAATGTTAATTAGGTAATATCGTAAATTAAATCATTGAACTGTATTTGCCTTATGTTAAAGATGTAAAGACTAAATAAGCCAGAAGCTATATTTTGCATCAAGAATGTACTTTTTCATGAACTAAAAGAAAAAAATTAAAAAAGATTAGTCTCAAGTATTCATGCTCTTCATTTTTAAAATATTTCATTACAGTTGAAACAGATGTGAAAACAACTACTTCAAGTGTTGTACCTAGCAATACGGCTCCATCTCCAGGTTCGCCCACTTCTCCTACTGCTGAAGTTGCAACTTCTGCTGCTGAAAAAGAATCCAGCAATCCTCATGCCATTCCTCGGCGACATGCTCCTATTGAGCAGCTTGCCAGGCAGGGGTCTTTCCGAGGTTTCCCTGCTCTTAGCCAGAAGATGTCTCCATTTAAACGCCAGCTTTCTCTACGAATCAATGAGCTGCCCTCCACAGTGCAAAGAAAGACTGACTTCCCTATAAAAAACTCAGGTAGGATAAAAAAATTCCCAAATCCTGTTTTGAGTATTTGAGAGAGAACAAATGCTAGGTTTCTTCTAAATAGAATTTCTAGATAACATCACATATTGCCAAATATGGGTTTGATATCTGTATTCAAAGTTTATTGACTGCGGTTAATTACCTTTCAACTATAAGGAGTTCACTTAGTCAAAAACATGTTGGCTTCTGTCAGCATATCTTGAGTAATATATATTTGCAATGGTTAATGAGTTAAAGGCTTAGCTTTTGCAAGTGAAAGTTGTGCAGCATTGATAATTATTCTGATATTTAATATGGATGTAAGTGAGAAACTGACATAAAATCAGAATAATTGTAACCTCCATGCTCATTCCCCAAATTTTTCTTTGTTCTTAACTTTTCCTCTTCAGAGGACAGATGTAGCTTTTCTTAATCATGAGGGGGGGGAAAAAGATCAAAGAACGACATTGTGAAAAAGCAGGAAGGTGCCTTCGTATTATGCCGGGCGATATCTGTGCAAACTTTTTTTTTTCTGCTTTCAGTTCCTGAGTCCGAAGGAGAAGTCGATAGCATTAGTTCATTGTGCTCCCAGATTACAAACGCCTTTAGCATACCATCTGAAGATCCTTTCTCCTCCGCCCCAATGACAAAACCAGTAACAGTGGTTGCGCCACAGTCGCCAGCTTTTCAAGGTGTGTGGCCTCCAAACTTGGATGCATGTGATACTTTTTATATCTGCAAATGCTGTTTTCCTTTTGTGTGCTGGCAATGTAATGTTTTAAACCATCTTGCAGCTTTTTTGTTTGCATCTGGAATCATTCTGTTTTAACTAAGTTATTTGCTTGTAAGCTACTTGTATGTGAAATTCCTAGAAAGTCAAGGACATATTAAGAACAGTCAGTTACATGCTAATAATAGGAAAAAAATTAAAAGGGAAGGCCACATCTTTCAGATGTTACAGATAAAACGTTATTATGTAAGAAATTATATGCAATTACCCATTTTCCAGTCTCCTGGATCTTAAAAAAACAGATGGATGAATGTAAAATAAATATAAAACCAGTAAATTTGCTACCTGTTGCTTATTTTAAAGAACACAAAGGCTCTAAAGCAGGGGTGAAATCCAGCAGATTCTGACAGGTTCTAGAGAACTGGTAGCGGAAATTTTGAGCAGTTCGGAGAACTGGCAAATACCACCTCTGGGTGGGAATGGAGATTTTGCAATATCCTTCCCCCAGGAGTGGAGAGGGAATGGGGATTTTGCAGTATCCTTCCCCTGCCATGCCCACCAAGCCACACCACACCACGCCCACAGAACCAGTAGTAAAAAAAATTGGATTTTACCACTGCTCTAAAGTTGAAGAGATGTTCTCAGCTTTGATGTTTGAAGTTTTTATGTCTTGCTTTGAGATGCAACTTGCAGTTAAATCTTTGAGACAGTAACTATCTCACTGCTGGTTTTAAATAATGAAAGGCAGCTGCTGATAGTCGAAATAATTTTCTTTCACCAGAATACCGATAAAGCAGGATGTTTCAACCCATTACTTTGTCCTTCTAAACTTACTCTGAGAGCAAGGAATAAAGTCAGAACTTCTAAGTCCACAAAACATCCTTTAAAATATTAGTAAATATCCTAACTATCTTCCAAATGAATTAACAAAAATGTGTCAAATAGAAAAAAATGCTTGTAGAATAATAATGGACAAGCATGACTAAGTGCTTGATGTATGTTGCATGCTGGCAAAACCATGTGTTATTTTCAACATTCCAGTCATGTGCATGCCTTGCATGAATTAACAGCATTGATGTTGTCTGCTCCAATTTTAGTCAATGGCATTGCCTCTGCCTTCCATGTGTTTGCTGATAAACCAGCTCAAACTACTATAGCATCTACAGCAATACCACTTCGTGAATCCAATCCCTGGGCTCAGTCCCCTGCTGCTCCAGCTGTTGCTAAAACTGGAGCTGTAGCTTCTCCTTCTGGTAAGACTGGGCACTGATCTTGGCGTGTTGCTTTTAGATGCTTAACATTTGTGATGCTGGATTTGAAAGACTTTGATCTGATCTAACAAAATGGTTCTTAAGGCTTTTTATATATATATATCCAGAAGTACAGTTAAGGGAAAATAGAAGAACTGGACATTTAGATGTATGTAGAAGTTAAATTAGTGGGTGTATAGGTAGATAATATAATTAAATACATAAACAACATATTAAAGCTTACGAGAAGAAAAGGCTGTTTCAGTAACCAGTAACTTTAATGTAAAAAAAAATGGCTCTTCACAAAATCAGTGATTTAGTGTTATAAATTAGCACTTGGAGTAATTAACATTCTAATACAAATATATAAGATTCCTAGTGATTTAGTAAACTATTTGAGGATCCAACTGTAAGCCATAATAGATTTTTTTTTGTTTAAATCAAAGTGATATATGTTTCTAAAGCCATGCAGTTTTCTGCCATGGAAGATTAGTATTTTTCATGTATTTTTATTTATTTAAACAAAAGGTGCAAGGACTATTTCACATGATTCTATCAGATTCCCACAGAATTTAATTAGCAATCCAGTCCCTGCATATTGGTCTCATATCTCCATTATAATTTCATGTCTTTTTACTTGAGGGAGGCCTTGCATCCAAACTGGATTATGCACATTTCTGTCCAATTTATCTGTTATTGTAGATCAGTTGACTTGGCTAACAGTCCTCCTTTAGGACATTAGAATGAGAAGTTGGACATTGAGATTGAAAAGATGGGAGCAAGCCCATAACTTGTTAAATTAAATGCCCAGTTCTAGTTTCAGTTTTAAAATCTTTGTCAATGTAACTGGAACTTCATACATACACTAGTTAAAGTATGTTAATCATTGTTATAGATTCTTTACTACTGACCTTTACTAGTACTACTACTTTACTACTACTACTACTGATAGGAAATCAGCTTTCTATACCTGATGGTGGTTAAAAGCTACTTGAATTCCTCATCAAATTGTTCTGAAGAAGGGGAAGACAGTATCTTGCTGAGGTTATATCCTGTTCTTAATTTCTCTTCACAGGTGCTGACTGGAGTGCCGACTCAGGGGAGGCCTCACCAAATTTGTTTCAGGCAAGCCACAGACGCACTCCCTCGGAGGCAGACCGTTGGTTGGAAGAAGTATCTAAAACTGTCCGGTCACAGCAGCCTCAGGTGCAGTCCCAGCCTCCAGCTCCCCAGCCGCTCCTCCAGCCTCCTGCAGTGGTTTCTCAGGCAGCACCAGCTTTTCCAGGCGGCACCTTCATTGCACCTCCGCCAGTGCCTGTTGGGGTGGTGCAGCCCATGCAGCCTACGTTTATCCAGGCTCAGCCCTATGCCGTCGCAAATGGAATGCCCTATTCAGCTCCCAGTGTAACCATGATTGGCATCACCCCGTCCCAGATGGTAGCCAATGTCTTTGGCACTGCAGGTCACAGTCAAGTGTCCCATGCTCATCAGTCACCTAGTCTTATAAAGCAGCAGGCATTTCCTCAATATGAAACTAATAGCGCTACTGCCAGCCCTTTCTTTAAACCCCCTGCCCAGCAGCTCAATGGCTCTGCTGCTTTCAATGGTGCGGACCCTGCCAAGTGGCCCACAGAGGACAAACATGCTCTTCCTCCCGGAGCTGGCCAGCAGGTGGATCCATTTGAAGCACAGTGGGCAGCATTGGAAAGTAAATCGAAACAACGTACTAATCCATCTCCAACTAACCCTTTCTCCAGTGAATTACAGAAGACATTTGAGATAGAACTTTAAGCAGTCCTGTGGCTTGTACTTCATCTCTGTGTATGTGTGTCTTGGCATTGGATGTAAGAGTATACCGGGGGCAGCATTTTTTAATCGCTCATGTCCCTCTCTTTGGAATTAGGTTGGGGATAGAGAGAGGGGACACCCATGGAAAGAGGCTCCTAAGCCCAGCCTTTTGGGGTATAATCCAGGAAACATACCCCTTGCCACCTGTTTGGGAATTTGAATGGCAAAAGGAATCTGAAAAGGGCTGAAGAAGAGAGTTGAACCTGAAGCCTTTTTTCTGCAGAAACTTCAGGAAACCTCACAAGCTGAAAAGCAAATGACTCACCACTATCTTAAGAATGTGTCTACCTTCCTGTGAATGGCCCGTTCCCTTGGGGCGAAAACAGAGGTTAGGGAATCGTGGCACAGTAATGAATGGGCTGGTGGAGAAAACCTGCAAGCTGCTCAGAATATGCTATCAGTGGGTAAAGGATGAGCTTCCATTTCAAGTAATTATATATAGAATAAAGCCAAAATCTTTATTTTTATGCATTTTAGATTATTTTAAATAGTTCTAGTTATTAAAAGTTGAATGAGTTGTAAGTAATCTTGCCAAAGTTATAAAAGGGGGTTGGATGTAAAATTGTACATAAGATTGATTTATCACTGATTCTTACAGTCAGTAATATGGGAATAGGGTAGGGAGCGGAGTTCCTAGCTTGTCCCTCTCTGTATCATTGTAAGTAGCATATTGCAACTACAATCATGAATCATGACCAATTTTTTTTTTTAAATCATTGTAGAGTAGTGTAAGAACAGTATTGTCTTGGTTTGAAAACAATTGGTAAATTTTATCTTTTTTTTTAAGCAATCAAACTAGATATTAGAGTTCATATAGGTTCTTTCATGTACTGCTGCAGTTTATTTGTCTTACATCTCTTTTAACACTACTGTGACAACTGTAATTATATTTACAATCAGGTCTACTTATGAACCCATTTTAGGTGCATTAAATAGAGTTTAGATTTTTTTTAAAAAAATGCTTTTCCCATTGTTATATGTGAAAGCTTATAGCTAGACTGCAGCTATTCCATGTTCTTTCCTCTGGCAAATCATGAAGTCCATCTCATTTTTAATTTTACTCTTAAAACTTGGCCTTACAAGCAAATGTAAGTTATATATTTGTACTGATGATTTATAATCTGCTTTAACAGAAATAAATGTTGGTAGTAGATTATGTGTCTTTCTCAACAGGTTTCCTTGTTGTTTTCCTGCAACCAGTTTGATCTCCATTTCATTTGGTGTATAGATCACCAAATTTTAAATGTTTGATCTACTAATAACAGGGCAAGATATATACTCCCACTTGTATCTATTGCTTAAAGCAGGAATTGCAACTTCTGGAATTTTAGCTTGCTTTTATTTTGAAATTTGTATTATATTTCTTATGTCCCCAGAAGAATGTGGTTCCTACAAACTGCCACATTTCCCGTTAAGGGATTATCACCATGTTATTCAGAAATAGCCCTGAAGAACTTTGTATTTGTTCTAGAGCATTGTTCATTATCTAGAGACATAAACTGGTTTTGCTCAGTTTTAGTGTGTCTTAGTACATAATGGAACTTAATGGTATTGCTGTTTAAAGTTACAGTACTTAAGTGGTTTTTTACGTACAAAGCATGCTTACTCTAAAACAAAGCTACCTCAAATGTAAGTGCATGTATGGTGGATGTATGAATTTGGACTATGCCATACTGCACTTGAGTAAAAATCCCTTTCATTCTTTTTGTCCTTGGTCTATTCATACTTTTTGCAAATGTAAATGCATGGAATTCTCATAAAGCTGCCACATAGACAATAATTGAATATTGTCAATGAAACATTTGTGTATAGCCTAAATAAATTCCTATTGGGATCAGAGGCAAAATTTTCCATAACCCAGTAATTTTTGTACAATGAATGGACAGTTACTAACTTACTACATACAGGTCCAAATACTTTTAAGGCCTTACTTCTGTTGTAGAAAAACTTTTATAGAACCAGGGTTTATTTTGGGTCTAGGGAAAATGGATTCTTGGAATATGCACTCCTTGACGGGTTGCTGTGTGGAATGAATGAATGAACAAATACTGATCAATGGTTGATTACTTGTTATTAAAGAAGGCATAATTCTATCTAGTCAATTTTATCAACAGACATCAAAAGTGCTCCTCTCATATTAATCAACATTAATCTAGCTGCAATAACAAGTACAGCAAAAGCTGCTTTGTTATTTTACCATTTCTCTTTAATATTATTAAATAATATTTTCCAGTCATGGGGAAAGATACCAATATGACCCAGATTTTGAAAAAGGGGTTGGGAAGTGATGAACTACAGTAGATACAAAAAATCCTGTTAAAATGTCCATTTTTTGAAATATAAAAAAATCAGATTAAGATAAATCACTTCAGAATTTTTTCCACCTTTAATATAATTTATAACCTGCACAAATCAATTGAAAAACAAGTTGAAATCTTTTAGGGGGGAAAATAACAATAAAAATACAAAAATGTGGTTGCATAAATGTGCGAACCCTTTAATACTTCGTTGAAGCACCTTTTGATTTTATGACAGCAGTGTTTTGGGGCAGGAGCCCATTGGCATAGCATATCTTGCCTTGGCAATCTTTGGCCACTCTTCCTTGCAAATTGTTCCCAGTCTGTCAGATTGTGAGGGCATCTCCTGTATACAGCTGTCTTCAGGCCACCCCACAAATTTTCAATTGGATTCAGGTCCAGACTGTGGCTGGGCTATTCCAAAACTTTGATTGTCTTCTGATTAAACTATTTTTATGTTGATATGGAGGTATGCTTTGGGTCACTTCCATTCTGAAAGGTGAAATTCCTCTTCAGCATTTTAGGAGAGGCCCGCAGGTTTTGTGCCAAAATTGACTGATCCTTGGAATTGATCGTAATTTCCTCCACCTTGACTAAAGTCTCAGTTCCTGTGAAGAAAAGCAACCCCAAAGCATAATACTGCCATCACCATGCTTCACTGTATGGTATACGTTTGTTGATGCACATTGTTGTTTTTGCACCAAACATACTTTTTTGGATTGTGGCCAAAAATTTCAGTCTCGGTCTCATCAGACCATAACACAATTTCCGACATGCCTTTGTCACATTTGATGTAGGTTTTTGCAAAATGTAGCCGGGCTTGGATGTTTTTCTTTCTAAGAAAAGGCATCCATTTTGCCACCTTACCCCACACCCCACACCTCATGAAGAATACAGGAAATTGTTGTTACATGTAATACACAATCAGTATTAGCCAGAAATTCCTGCAGCTTCTTTACTATTGCTGTAGGCTGTTGCTTAGCAGCCTCTCAGACTAGTTTTTTTCATGAGTTTTAGAGGGACAGCCAGTTCTTGGTAATATCATTGTTGTGCCATATTTTCTCCAGGTCTTGATGACTGTCTTCACTGTGTTCCGTGGTATATCCAACACCTTGGAAATTTTTTGATACCCGTCTCCTGATACCTTTCAACAATGAGATCCCTTTTTGATGCTTTGTAAGCTCTTTGCAATCCATGGCTTTTGCTGTAAGAGGCAACTGAATAAATGTCAGAAAAATCCTACTAGAACAGCTGAACTTTATAGTGTTTATTGACTACCATTTACCATTAGTTTGAATGTGATTGGTTAATTCTGAACACAGGCTCAGCCCTACTTATAAGAGGGTGTGCATATTTGTGCAACCACGTTATTGTATGTTTTTATTATTATTTTTCACCCTAAAAGATTTCAGTTTGTTTTTCCATTGAATTGTATGTTATATTAAAGGTGGAAAAATTCTGAAGTGATTTATCTTGGTCTGACTTCTTTTACATATCAAAAATCTGGCATTTTAACAGGGGTGTGTAGACTTTTTATAGGCACTGCACCTGATCCTTAATTTCCTTTAGCTTCTGCTCCAAGAAAAATAATTGAAAATACCATTTTAATGCATAGAGGAATGGAGCTTTGTTGTAAACTAATCGGCATGGCCTCTGCAAAAGCAATCTTGCCTCACCAAAAATTTTGATGAGATTGCCCACTCAGCTGCCATGGAGTTTTTTAGTTGGATTTGCAACTGGGGAAAGATTGAAGGAAAAATAAACTGGGAATTTTCACATTGCTGAGAGGTATATAATGGGATACTTAGGAATCACCTTCTGACTGATTCTTTTTAACTGATCTGGAGTGTTAAGTACATGTACTTGTTGTGAGATAAGAGCATTGTGTACTGTTCTGGTCACTGTACTAGAAGCATAATATTGTATAATTTAAAAACATCCAGAAATGCACAGCCAAAATGATCAAGAGGATGGAGCAGCTTTGCTACCCAGAAAGACCACAATAATTGTGGCTGTTTTTCTTGAATGAAGGCAAGATTTAATAAAGATATATAATGTAATTCATGGTGTGGCTAATGTAGAGAAATGTTTTCCTTTGCTTCAGATCATTCCATTTATATAAAGTATAGGGAGACTCAGAACTTTTTCACACAGCATGTACACTGTGCACAATTATTAGGCAAGTGAATATTTTGACCATATCATTTTAATGCATATTTTCCACCCCCCAACTGTATAGACTTGAATGCTTAGTGGATATAAGCATTGATGATAAGGTGATGTGTATTTGTGTAATGAGGGAGGGTGTGGCAGAAGATCAACACCCTATATCAAGGTGTGCATAATTACTAGGCAGCTTCTTTTCTCAGGCAAAATGGGCCAAAAAAGAGATTTAACTGACTCTGAAAAGTCAAAAATTGTAAAAAGTCTCAGCGCTCTTGAAATTGCTACAATATTGGGGTGAGATTACAGAACCATCAACAGTTTTGTTTCAAATAGTCAACAGGCTCACAAGAAACGTGTTGAGAAAAAAGACGTACCTTAACTGCCGAAGATTTGAGAAGAATCAAGCGTAAAGCTACCAGGAACCCATTATCCTCCAGTGCTGTCATATTCCAGAACTGAAACTCTACCTGGAGTGCCCAGAAGTACAAGGTGTTCAGTGCTCAGAGTGTACATGGCCATGGTAAGGAAGGCTGAAACCTGACCACCACTGAACAAGACACATAAGTTGAAAAGGCAAGAATGGGCCAAGAAACATCTCAAGACAGATTTTTCAAAGGTTTTATGGACTGATGAGATGAGAGTAACTAGATGGATGGGCCCTTGGCTGGATCAGTAACAGGCACAGAGCTCCACTTGGACTCAGATGCCAGCAAAGTGGAGGTGGGATACTGGAATGGGCTGGTATTATTAAAGATGACCTAGTTGGATCTTTTCGGGTTGAAAAATGGACTCAAAATCAACTCCCAAACCTACTGCCAGTTTTTAGAAGATACTTTTTTCAAGCAGTGGTACAAGAAAAAGTCTTCATATTTCAAGAAGACCATGATTTTTATGCAGGATAATGCTCCAATGCACGCATCTAAGTACTCCACTGTGTGGTTAGCTAGTAAAGGCCTTAAAGATGATAGAATAATGACATGGCCCCCTTCCTCACCTGACTTAAACCCTATTGAGAACTTGCAGGCACTTCTTAAATGGAAGATTTACAATGAAGGAAAACAGTACACTTCTCTGAACAGTGTCTGGGAGGCTGTGGTTGCTGCTGCACAGAAAGTTGACTGTCAACAGATCAAGAAACTGAGACTCCCTGCATGGAAGGCTTATGACTTATTGAAAAGGGTGGCTATATTGGTCACTGATTTTTTGTTTTGAAATGCCAGAAATGTTTGTTTGTACATTTTGAGTTGCTTTTTTTATTATTATTATTCTCACTTTAACAGATGCAAATAAACGAAATGGGCAAATTTTCATTTTTCGTTTAGTTGCATAATAATTCTGCACACTAATTGTTGCCCAATAATTGTGCACACATAGTCTCCCAAGAAAGCCAAAACCTCACTTTTACTTTCTTAAATATTCAGGTTTGAGGTTGGATTGACTGAGAACACTGTAGTAGTTCCAATAATGAAAATCCTCCGAATACAACTTGGCCTAATAATTGTGCACACTGTGTAGTTAAACTGGATTTTATTGTCAGCAGCTGGGCTAAAAGTCACCAGTTAGAATGGTTTAAAAGGGGGTTGACCAGTTCATGGAAGATAAGATTTTTAGTTGTTATTGATATTATCTCTCAATCATAAATATGTAGTATGCCTTAAAGTCTGATCTCTTAGAAGCAACAGGGAAACAAGACATGAGAAAAAGTACTTGGCCCAATTTATCTAGTGAATTTCCATGGCTAAGGGTGAACATAGACCTGTATTTCCTGGTTCTAATCAAACATCCTAATCACACCATCATACTGAGTTTCACCATTTAAGCTTCTAAGATACCAACATTAAAAGCACCAAAACATACTTGCTTTGATTCTCAAATTTTCTATTCTGAAAAGCTAGCCCTCAAGGCGGTCAAGTGCCTTTTTTAACAGAATAACAGAATTGGAAGGGACCTTGGAGGTCTCCTAGTCCAGCCCCTTGCTTAGGCAGGAAACCCTATACCATTTCAGACAAATGGTTGTCCAACCTCTTCTTAAAAACTTCCAGTGTTGGAGCATTCACAACTTCTGGAAGCAAGTGGTTCCACTTATCAATTGTTCTGTCAGGAAATTTCTCCTTCATTCTAGGTTGCTTCTCTCCTTGATTAGTTGGTTTTAAGTTGGTTGCCTGTTGCAAGGTTACCTTCTCAATCCATTAAAGGGGAGATAGAGTCAGTGGATTAATGTTTTTGATGAATGCACTCCCTGAGGAAATTGCTTATGTTTATAAATGACAGTTGGAATGATCTACGGTTGGGAGAATGCCACATGCTTTTTCTCTGGTTTTTATAAGATGATATTTGTACCTTCCATGAAAAATCAATTCTGAACGCAAGAAAATGCAAACATGTTTTGTTCTCTCAGTTTGTCTATACATCTGGATGCTACAGTTAAATTATATTAACACTGAATTAATTTGCATCTTTATTGAAGAAGCTGAAAAACTTATTTCCTAGTTCATATGGTACTCCACAGTTCTCAGAAGCAGGTAACATGCAGAAGATTGCCTTGTTCCCGTTACTAAACATTCTGCATAATGTAATGTAAATACTGGTTTGTTCATTTTTTACAGGAGTAATTGATAGGTTTCTCATTTTCAGTGAAGATAGTCCCATTGTACAGTCAGATAATTAAAAAATAGATTTGTTTGGGGGGATTTGTTTTTCATTATCTGGTTATAGCTATTCATGTATCTGAAACCTATAATGGAGTAGCCCAACTATAAAATCATATTTGCCCTCAGATATCGGAACATTCATTTTTCTGATCAGCATATCTTCGTATAAACCTCATAGATATGGCAGATTCTCATATTTGTTTTTCCAGCAAGCAAATTTAAAAAGTAGTATTATATTACAGATATACTTTGTTTCTAAAAGAAATGAGATCTTGAGCTACCTAAAATCTGGGAAGGTTTCGGATTAATTGAGTCCTTAGTAGTGGACCGAAAGCTATAGCAGGAATCGTGAAGAAAAAACTGCAGATGTGCCAGCAATGTTGGTTTTTCCTATCTTTTGCATATAAAGGAAATTATAATAGCTTACAGTATTCACACTGTACGATTGTGAATAACTGACAACCTTATAGTTAACACATACAGGTTTGGGATATGTTTCTGGTCTTGCTCCATAGAATGTGTTTATAGTCAACGATTGAAAATGCATAGATACTGCAGTTAGAACTTCTATAGTGCCAATGGTCATCCTTGTATTAAATAATCTGGCACATGGGATGGGATAATGAAAGAGGAAAGGCATACCTTTCCACAATTCTGAGGCATCGGCAACCAATTAATTCTGTTGTGATGCTGTGTAACTAGTGGTGTGGGCTGCACAGTGCTTTGGAACATACGGGAGTGTAAATTCAGTACTTGTCTATGACTCATTAATGCAGTGGTATCTCTTTGGGGATTGCGTGACTGCAGTCGTGATATTCTAGAAACAAACACCACTTCTCAAATTGCACAGCCCTCTGGTATTTGTTTATGCAGAAGCGATACAACAGACTTTGTTTCCTTTTTCAAAGGCCTTAATACAATTGTATACATGTTTAATTAGAAGAGAGGATCACTGTTTAATGAACTTCAAGAAATATAGCCTTGCTTAAAACTTGCTGTTTTAAGAGTATTTGAAATACAAAAACCTGCCACGTTGCCGTGCATTTTCCTCTTCAGATGCTTCAGAGTTCTACGTATTTCCAACAAATATTAAGTGATATTTGCTGCTGGTAGTTAACTCAGCAATGTTTCCTGTATCTGCTGAAAAAAACAACCATTGTCTGCTTATAACTGTTTAAATTTGAACTGCAGGGACATTTAAAATAACTGTAGGAAACCAGTTTCTAGGTCAGTATACTAAATTTCCACAAAAAAAATATGGTCAGCAGATTTTCTATGTGGGTTCTGGCACTAATTTAGCTTTTATGTTTGAGTTAAAATGTGTCGGCTATCCTTGATTTCTCTTGAAGCAACTTTCCTACTTACTTTTGACTCTTTTCTGTATTGTTAAGCTTTGCTAGTGGAACAATTCTCCGTTTCCTTAAATGAAAAGGTCAGCCAGCTGTTAGAGGATTTGGTTTTTCTCTTGCAAAACAAAATACAGCTTAGGAAGGTGGAGATACCATTTCTGCCAACTGTTCTCTCTGTTCTCACATTAGCTGTATTGACTACCCGTGTGTATGCTTGATAAACAGGTTGGAGATGAGTGCTTTATTTCCGGAGCAGGATTTCAAGAGTGGTGGCAAGCCTGTGATTCAGCCATAGCGGCGAGAACAGCTGGCACAGCAGAAGCTGGAATAATACTCATTGTTGCAGAGCTGAGCCTGTAGAATCAGATCACAGTTAGCAAGGTGTGGCTGATCAACACATTCCCTGCTTGTGTCCACAGGGAGAGATGCTGGCACTAGAAGAGTTAAGGAAGGAAGGAAAGAGAGTCAGATAGAAGCAAACAAGGTGTTTTTCATAATCAATTGAGAGTTCACTTTTTGTTATTTAAGTTACAGCTATTTAACTGCACGCAGTGGAAAATATTCTCTATCTGCTGCAGCTCGAGCAAAAATACTGTGAATGGAATCCACATCTTGGCAAACATTCAAAGTAGCAAATGGCAACATCAGCATTAATGCATTTTGAGAGAAAATTGATTGGTTTCTGCTGAGAGATTCTCTAAATGGCAAACAGCTGTTTCAGGCTGAAAATAAATGCTCTGCACTATAACAGCAGTTACAGCTTAGTAATTCCTGAAGTCGAACTGGCATAGTTTAAAAGCCTTTGACCTTAAAATTGTCTTCCAAGTAATCTGAATGTAATAGAATTTTTTGTAAATAACAAGGACTGGATTGTCTCATTAATGATTTCATGTTTCTGATTATATGCAAAAATATTGCTTTGGAGGAAAGCATGCAGAGGCAAGCTGCTGGATTTCAACTCCCTTACCAGCAGTGGCAATTAAAGTGTCAGATTTTAGGCACCAATTAATAATAATTTATTATATTTATATACTGCCCAACACCCAGTAACTCTCAATTCCAAACTCTCATAGCATCTAGCCTTGGGTGGGTTTGCCATATGTAACTCAAACCCCACACTGATGAATAATTTAACTGATTTCATATAGATAACCACAGGAAAGAGGACCAAACCCTGCAATTTGGAGTAATTACAGGTTCAACTGCTTTCTCCTGACAATTACTAGTCGGTACTAATGGCTCAAGTGGAAATGGGGCCACCGCACAACTGCATCCCCAACCATTGCAGGCAATAAATAAAGATGCCATGGTTAATGGTATTGATACCCATCAATAAATTAATAGCATCTGGAAGCATCCAAGACACCCATCACAGCTTTTTTCCCTTCATATGACCAGGCATGGATAGTGACTGAAAGATACCTAGAAAATCTGCTTCTTTGGCTTTGTAGCTCAGGTGTGTCAAACTCGATTTCATTGAGAGCTGCATCAGGGTTGTGTTTGATTTCAGCGGGCCCGGGGGCGGGGGACATGGCCAGGGTGTGTGTGGCCAGCTCAATGTCACTCCTTTTGGGGGTGCTTGTGGCGGCCCGAGCAATCTGCCAGCATAAACGGGCTCCCGAGCTCTGTTTTCAGCTGCCACAGCCTCCTGCAACCCTTTGCCAAATAGAACTTGGGAGCCTGTTTTTGCTGGCAGAAGCATCATGGGCCGGTCCTTTGCTGTTTCCAGGATGGCCCTGTGGGCCAGATCTAACTACCCGCCACAGGCAAGATCCAGTTCCCGGGCCTTGAGTTTGACACCCCTGCTGTAGCTGATCCCCCATCACCTTCTCAAGCATATTCCCTAAAAAGGGAAGGTTGGGGACACGGCAGAAGTTGTCCAACTTGGATAAATTGAAATATGACCTTTTCAGGAGAGCATACACTACTGCTGCTTTGAAGGCAGGTGCCATCTCATCTTCACAAGGAGACATTAACCACATCCAGATGCAAATACTTCTCTTTCAACTCTGCCTTCTATACACATATGCTTTCATTTAAGAGTATCAGATATAATATGAGGTTCTAAAATAAAGAATCTCAGAAGTATGCTTCATGTACAGGATCAACCAGGTGTGTTTCTACAGAGGATCTACAACAGAAAACATTTCCAGTCCTGGAAGGAAAAGCACATGCCACACATTTAAGGTTGCAGCTGCTGTGAAATCCAATGCTGGGAATTAGAATAAATTTAAAAACAACTGCACACCCACCTGGCTGCCTTTTGATGACTTTCACATCTGTACTGGCACTGACCGAATTATTGCCAGTATAGGCATTGCACGTATAGGAGCCCTCATCACCAAGCTGAACATTGTTTAGAAATAAGCTTCCATCTTGAGACACGTGGATACGATGACCATCTGATCTTACTGGAACCCCATTTCTAAACACAAGTAAATAATTAGTGGTCTTGCAGTTGCTGTACACTGTCCCCAACTCCCAGTTACAAGGAAATAAAGGGAGAGAAATAAAGGAACACAGAAATAAACAAGGTTATTTCAAATGAGTTTGAAAAACTAAATCCAAATTCATCTTCCAAGTAGATGGTCGGTGCTTGATAATTTCTTGCATGTTTCAGTAGTACTAAAGGGATAAGTAAATATAGCTGATTTTTTTCTTACCTTGACCATCTTATGTTTACATTGTTGCCTGTCACAACACAATGAAGATGAGCATTCTCCCCTTCAGACACTGAAAGCCTGGGCAGCAGGTCAATAATTCTCAAGTCTCCTAAGCAGGAAAAGTGTCATCAATTCCAGGAAGATTTTGCCCGAGGTCATCCAATTATATTCTGAAAATGCAGCTCTGATTGAATAGCCCTGCTGGTCATGTGAACTTGGTCTTTCTAGCTGAAAGACCATCTACGTGGGAGAAAAATCTCAACATGATATGCACAATAGAATTCAACACAGAAACATTGTGTAACCAATCAGCTACAGTTAAGTACTTCTCGATGGTTGTCCTACACTGATAAAAGTTTAAACTATTTTCATAGCAGTAACTATACCTCCCTCCTACATTCATTCTCTCTCGGACACAAAAGTCACTGCAGTGTTTTCTAGAGGTCCCCTTTCTTGTTTCTAGAGCAATATTTCCACTAGGAGCCTAAACCAATTTGAATTATCTTAACCATAGCCACCAAACTTTTTTTTTTTAAATGTATTGAATAATTTCCTATACTTCTTGAACCTGGCACAATTTATGTGAAACCCTAAATATCTCACTCGGATTATTTGATGGTACCATTGATGAAAGTAAACTGATCTCATACCTAAAGGGAGTTGTGAAGCCACTGTGTAGAGTGGCTTCACAATGTAGATCAGTGTAGATCCAGCCTACGGGTTGCTTAGATCTGGCTTGAAGGGCCACCCTGGAAACAGCAAAGGACTGGCCCGTGGTGCCTCTGCCAGTGAAAACGGATCTTGTGAGGGCTGCGTGCGCCCCTCCCAAGCTCTGTTTTCACTGGCAGAGGGTTGCAGGAGGCCATTGCAGCTGAAAAAGGAGCTCACGAAGGCTGCGGGCAGCACTCCCAAGCACTGTTTATGCTGGCAGAAGGTTGCAGGAAGCCATTGCAGCTGAAAATGGAGCTCGGGAACCTGTTTTCGCTGGCAGAGTGCTCGGGCCACCACAGGTTCCCCCCACACGAGTGACATCAAGCTGACCATGCCTGCCCTGGCCATACCCCCCCCCGGCCACCCAAGGTCAAACACAATGCTGATGCAGCCCTCAATGAAATTGAGTTTGACACCCCTGGTGTAGAGATAGTTCTGTAATCTTAAGCACAACTTTTACTAAATTTCTTCTTGACACCAGGTTTCAATTGCTCGAAATATGCTGAGATAGTTCACACTCTCCAGATTGGATATATTAATCAGCAACTAAAGCTTAATTTAACAACAGTAGCAAAAAAAGGACCACATTTTTCACCAGCAGCAAATTCATTTCTTATATTTGAGTAACATTGAAGTAAAACTCCCTCACCCCCCCCCCCCCCAAACAACCTCTACCTCTAGGTCTAATTTGAACGTGGGGAGGTTGAACGCAACCACTTGTTTATTGGACCTGTGTCCCTCCTGGTTGGTTCGGGCCTCCCGG
>JANHZT010011110.1:177210-189982 GCA_032468215.1 Stegonotus admiraltiensis | reverse complement strand
CGCGCGGCCGCATTCTGGACCAGTTGGAGCCTCCGGGTGCTCCTCAAGGGGAGCCCCATGTAGAGAGCATTACAGTACTCCAGGCGGGAAGTGACGAGGGCGTGAATGACCGTGCACAAGGAGTCCCGATCCAGAAAGGATCCCCATTGTCCTAAATTATCCCCATTGTCCTAAGGTTATGACGGACACTGGGGCTACTGGGATTGCTGTTGCTAAGCAATGTGTTCACATGTCATGGCACTTTATGTCCACATTGCTTAGCTACAGAAATATTGGTTCCAAATGCTGTTGTAACCCAAGGGCTACATGTAACAAAATGGGCTCTATTTGCTCAACTCATTCAGTAACACAAACAAGCCAAGGCTAAGGTTAACTATGCAAATACAGTCAGACTGATACAGTTAATACAGTTAAGCACGTTATATGAACTCAGCTGCTGTACATTAAACAGTTATACAGACTTCTAGCTCAAGAAAAAAAAACAGGTTACCACAAAAGTTTATACAGAAATTTATGTGGAAATGATTACTAGAAAACTGTAAGGAAGTAGGAGAAAGAAATGCAGGAAAAGGTGAATAGGAAATGTTTTTAAAAAAAGGCCTACTGACATATGAAAGCATAATACAGAGAAGAAAGTGTCCTAAGGGAAAAACAGAAAGGGCAAATTTACAGACACTTATACCAAAGGTGCTTTTTAGGAGGCAACTGGAATTTTTTGTTTTTTCTTTGAAGAAAGAAAAAACTTTCACTTCTCATCCAAGAAGCTTTTTCAGCTCTGACTGGATGGTGGGGAATGGAAGGATTTATATTCCTTGCAAACAGCTGGTCATTGGCATTGGCATTCTTTTAGAGGGTCATTGAACCACTTGGAGGTTTATCTGTGTCCTCAGGGTCACCTGAGTAGTGTTCCTGGTTCCTGTATGCAATTTTTCCCCCCTCTGGAAATCCTTTCCAATTCCCATCCTTTTCTTTGAAGACATTTCGCTTCTCATCCAAGAAGCTTTTTCAGCTCTGACAGGATAGTAGTAGTCTTTAAAGAAAAAATACCAAAGTCCAGTTGCCTCCTGAAAAAGCACCTTTGGGACAACCATGACCTGCATGATTGAGAATCTCTACAGACGTACAGACACTTAATTTACCTATTTCATTGGACTTTTGCACACTTAGTACAAAGACAACAAAATGAGAGAGTAATATTGTCAAAGATACAACTTACCTGGCAGATGAAATAGGACGGCCATCTTTCTGCCATTCAATGGTTAAGGAGGGGGAAGCCTCTACACGACAAGGCAGTCTGACTTGTTCACCAATGCTACCATCAACTACCGAAGGCTCATTCTTATACATTTTTAATCTGCAAAGTAGATGCATTGAATGTTTTAAAGAAGGATCAGAATTCCTTCTTTCATTTTAATCACTCTTTTCAGCAAGTGCTGAAAAGTTCCTTGTCAATGGCAAGGTTTGCCATTGGCAAAAGATGATATCTCAGGCCCAAGGCAAAATAATTTCAGAGCAGTTTCTCTCTGTCTCTGGGTGGCTTCCTGGTTTTTGAGAAAACAGCTGGGACATAAAGTGGTAGAAGTGAGGCCTGGAACACAAGTGGAGAACAACGAAGGATCTGCTGAGTATATGTCCAAGGATTTGTGATTCCTACTGGCTCAACAGTTGGCAACCTTGGCTAGATAAGCCTTTGCCCATCTTGGGCTGTGGCACTAGTTACAACCTTATCTGAGACATGAGGACTTTAAGATAAGATAATCTTTATTGTCCTTTTTACTGTGATTACACTGCCACACATATATACTGCGGATCCTAGTCAAGTGTCGCTTACTTGCTATGTCCTGGACAGAAGGAAGTGAACTACCAACAATCTTTTCTGCCATCCTCACCACTCTCTGCACCGCCTTCCTGTCCGAAGCAGTAATGCTTCCAAACCAGACTGTAATGCCATATGACAGGATGCTCTCGATCGTCCCTCTATAAAAAGTGGTAAGGACAGGGGGAGGAAGATGTACTTTCCTCATGTGACACAGAAAATGCAGGCGCTGCTGTGCCTGCTTCACCAGTGTCTCTCTGTTGAGCAACCAAGCTAGCTTTACTGAGGTGAGTCATACCCCGTCATCATACATCTAGAGTACTGTATCTGGCTCTATATGGGTATTTAGAAGCTATCCAGAATTTTCAATTGCGTAAAATGCCAGAATGCTCATCAGCAGTTGTAGATGGGAATATATTACATCTTATTCCTGGCTGTACATTGGCTTCACATTAACCTTTAACTGCAATTTAAAGTACTGATTTTAACCTAGAGAGTCATTTATGATTTGGCTCCAAGTTTCTTGTAGGTCTGCATTCTCCACTGGAGTCACCCAGACCAATTCAATTATGAGGAGAAGGAACTGGTTGTTCCCATTTTCAGGAAGCTTGGAGGAGAGAGATAGCAAAGCTGCTTTTCCTTCTATTGGAGGAAACCTGATTAACCCTGACATTATCTCCTTTATAGAAGGAGCTGAAAAGGGTGTATAAATTTGATAAATTAAATGCATCTGTATTACATAATTGAACTTTAGCCCTTCTCTACTTTCATCATGATTTGAACATAAATGGACCATTACAGGGATTCTCCTTCAACAAGTGTGCGGCTCTCTCTTAACATTTTACAAAATGTAGGTTTGTATAAATACATCCCTCTTAACTGTTCCCTTGGCTACAGGCCCAGATAATGCTGCTAGCCACGAGAATCCCATGTAACAGAATGTTCTCCTTATAATTTATCTGGCCATGTGTGATGCTTTCAGCAAGAATTTCAACAAAATCATGCAGCTGTCTGGGGACCTACGCCAGCCCATTAATCCAGACACAGTAGGTTAGGAGGTTTACTCCTATGCTGTAAGCAAGAATAAGGAATAAAGTAACTGAATACGTATGGCACGTGATTGTAAAACAAATGACTCCCACTTCCTTTGATAATGTTCCATGCATGCACTTTAGTTTTTGAGAGGAGGACTATTTCCAATTATTGAAGCTAGTGACAGTTGCTACAGATGGAAGCCTCAGAGATCAATGACTAGAACTGGGAATGGCAGATTACCTATTCCATTTTTACACTTTCTTCTGAGTAGCTTTCATGACAGAAGGTGGCCTGATAGTTACCCTTGTCACTGAAATGATGTACTCAACCCCACTGCTATACTGAGCCATTTTTTTCTTTAAAAAAAGACAAGTTGCTAAAGATAAACCCTTAAATTTCATCATCTCTCTCACTGCAGCATTTCTTAGTTCTTTTTAGTGTAGCGACATTCTAGAATGTGACTCATGGTACTTAATGAGAGGATACCCACCTACGCGAAAGAAGCAATTTTGAGCTGATGATGCTTGTGAGCCTGGGCTGCAAGCAGGCCACTGAGTTTTATTACAAAACTGCCCAGTGATCAGTGAAAATAAACTATTTAAATAATTGCTTGTCTGTATAAGATACCTTGTTTTGCTAGAATCTCTTTCCTGCAGATATAGTTTTATTTCTACAATGAATATTTATTAAACACAGTAATTAATTTCTTAATGATTGTTTCCTTCTACCAGTAGGTTCCTTGAGGAGCCAAGCAAAATACAGAAAACTGCCTGCCCTAAGGCATAAAATGATTTCATTAAAACACTTTGATATCAACGGTTGCTTAAATTAAGTCCCTTAGGTTCTTTCGGTTGCCTGATCATCAGGTCCAACCAGTAAGAAAGGAAGGAAGGAAAAAAAAAACTTCTTAAAGAAGAACTAGATTAGAGTTGCTCCAGATTCTGTGTTGTACCCATAAAGAAAATGCAGGGCTTATTTCTAAGCATTAAGATTAGATACAATAGCACTATGATTAAATAGCCTGCTCTTGTTTGATCAGCTTCCAAATGCATCTCTAAAGAGCACACAGCACAATATGTGGAACATGAGCTGCTTTGGGAAGTTGAAAGATATACCTGTATGTTATTTGAGGATGCAGAGAAGAAACATGTGACCACCTGTCATTAGTTCCTGTGCCAAAGACTCTGGGCTGGTGATTCTGATCATAAGTAAGTTGATGCCTTCTTCCCTGGGGGAGGGTAGATTGAGGGATTTCTATACAAAGAAACAGAACAAAGAAGCCATCAGGATTTGACTTTCAGAAACTTTTGGAGGCTGACAAAGAGATGGTTCTTTCCAGGGCTTGTTTGGCTAGGAGATTTTCCTTATACTAAGTTTCCCATAAGGTGGAGAAGAGCTTTCCAAGCATTGGAACCACAGAGCAAGAAAGTGGTTCTCTGGATAAAGAGAGCATGGATTTTATACTCTGATGCAATTTGGAAAGGATATCATTTTCCATTGATGAAAAAAGAATGACCTGCTGGCTACATCAGGACAAGCAGTTTCTTGCTTTATGGCTGTTTTGAGTAATGAAGAATGAAATAACCTTTGATCAGCAACTCGATCTGTCTGCGTTCCACCCTCCCATTTGAAATTATGCACGTGTAGATGCCAGCATCTTCAATCCTGAGATGGCTAACAACCAGAGAGTTGTCAGACTGGTAGGTATGCCTATGGGGGAAGAAAATTAAAGGATTGTCAAATATGGTAGACTGGAAATTGCACCAACTCAGTGACAGTCACTGACAGAATCAGTTGACGTAGAAAGACATATTCAGTTGACAGTGTCAAATGCATATTAATAGTAATTACTCTGGTTGGTTATGGGAATAAGAGCAAGAGAGTGATGCTAAAGATGAATCGCTGGCAGGTTTTTTACTGGTTATGTGACGACAGTGAAATACAGTTAGTCCTCAATTTATGATCACAGTTAAGCCCAAAATTTCTGTCGCTAAAGCAAGACATTTATTTAGTGAGTTTTGCCCCATTTTGTGATCTTTCTTGCCACTTTCTTGTTCTTATGTCAATCACTGCAGTTGTTAAGTTAGTGACACGGTTGTTAAATGAATCTGGCTCTCCCATTGACTTTGCTTGTCAGGAGGTCGCAAAAGGGGATCACATGACCCTGGGACACTACAACCAGTTGCCAAGCATCTGAAGTTTCTGACCATGGAGGTGCTGCAATGGTCGTAAGTGTGAAAAATGGTCATAAGTAACTTTTTTCAGTGCTAGTGTAATGTCAAACAGTTACTAAACAAACTGTTGTAAATTAAGGATTATCTGCAATGCAGCAATGGAAACATGCATGTAAACCTCACTGAAGTTCATAATATGATCCCAGGTTGTAGGTTTAGATACCGCCAAATTTCAAATGTGAAACCTATGATCTCAAAGTTCCATTCAGAGGGTATAAGGGGGTGGATCCAGGGGTCAGACCTACCTATCATAGGAGATCTGCTGTCCATCTTTCTGCCATTCAACTCTAGAAAAGTGGGAATTGTCTGTCTTACAGAGAAGACGAATGCTTTGTCCTAGGCCTGCCTCCACTGCAGAAGATTCTGGTCCATCCAAGAAGATCCTGAAAGATATGCAGCAGTTTCCCCCAAAATGGATATGCATAGAGGATTAGATGGGAACTTTTATGAAGCATGATTCTAAAAAATTAACAAGACATCTTTCTGTGCTAATGCAAATACATACCTGTTCAGAGAATATTGAAAAGTGGACTCTGGTGGGGTTTGATACCCAAACCTTCTCCATGTTAATCCATCTGCACCTGATTCCCTCCTCCACTCTTCACGCTCATGTTGAGAGGTCTGGCCATTCACAGTCAGCTGCTTCTCTGAGTGTCTGGAAATCACAGTCTCACTCAAACCATGCAAGTGATCTACTGTGTCCCTTTTTATTTCACCAAGAGTTTTTGAGTGATGAGAACTTTCTGGCTGGTTTTCTAGCAAGCTAGTTCCTTGCTCAGATTCAGGTAAGGCATCTTGATTGGAGGAAGTCCTATCACTATGACCTCCATTTCCTGTTCTATGAGTTATAGTTCTTCCAAATTGTTGTGGCTTTACTTCTGTGTTCCCTTCTTGCAGTTGAGAACTAGAGTGGATGTTAGGACTTGCAACATGATGGTGAAGACTCACATAGCTTCTTCCCATTGATCTATGGCAGGCTTTCATGCATTCTTCTTCAGTAGCAAAGTTGTTCTTATTCCCATGGCAACTTCCATACCAAAAGCGATTGCATTTTCCAACGTCGCTTACAAAATACCAACGTATGGTCCAATCTGTGCAGGAACCATGGGCACTGGGTAACAGACACTGGACAGGATAAGCTAGCAAGAAAAGCCAGAAGAGAAATGATATTTGTTTTTTTTAATTTATCATGCTATCAAGTTCTTTGGTTTCTTATATTGTACTTTTTCCCATGCCTGCATGAATCTGCTTCCCCTAAAGCAGTAATTCCTAATTTGGCAATCCCCAGATTTATGGAGTTCAAATCCCAGAATTCCACAGCTAGCATTACCATTGATGAGAATTCTAAGAGTTGAAGTTCTCACACCGGGAAGTTGCCAAGGTTGGGAAACACTACACAAAAGGGAATTGTGTGATACGTATGAATACAAGTGATTTCATCTGGGAGCCTGAACAAGTTTTACTTCAAAACAGAAATGTATCGGTAAGTCTTTCTTACAAAGAGCATAGAATGTACAAATTCTTCAAAACCTTACTACAAAAGCACAAAATATTTTTCTATGCAGGAAATATAAACAATAGAATTTAGATATAAAGATATTTATATGTTTCAGATTGAACTCTGACAGGTCTTTTTAAATCAGATTTTTGATTTTATAGTACATAAGTAGTCCACATTCAGTGACCACTTTTTCATCAAACTATTCAAAGTTAGGATGGCTCTGAACGAGGGGACTTACAACTGTTCCTCATAGCTGTGGCTGTTGCAGTGCTTATGTGATTGACATTCTCTGCCATCTTCTGGCAAGCAAATTCAACAGGGAAGTTAGCAGGAAGTTGCACTTGGTGATCACATGTCTATAGTATGCTGTGACTACACAAGATTCACCCGACAATGGCAACTGGAACTACGGCAACTGCCATCACAAGTCAACAAAATCATGTGATGTGCTTTACGACTGTGTTGTTTAATGACAGAACTGGAGGCCACAATTATCATCATTAAGCAAGACTACCTGTACATATAAAATACCACCAAAATGAGTCCATTGGTTTCTGCCATTTTGCTAGAAAGTACTAAATGTGAAGCTACATTTCAAAAACCAAATGTCACTTACATTGGCTGAGTCTTGTGGGGCATCCTTCCCCTTGAGGCCCTAAAGCAGAGGCAATGTTGTCATAGCAACAACCATACATAGAACCTCGGCATTCCTCTGTCGGCAGCTGCTGGGCAAGAACTTGGCTTGTCTTAGAGAAAACCAGGTGTTACTCAGATTATACCATTCAACAGTGTTTATGAAGTAGCACATTCAACTGACTCAATCCCAGAAACAATTCATAATCCAGTTACATTTTTCTTACAGAATAAAATTTTAAAAAGCTACACTGCTAACTTTAATGTGATGAATGGAAATAGCCCATTACACCCTGTGAAAGACAACAAAACATTTTATAATATTTTACTCTATCTTAGTGAGAACTTGGAGGAATTGTCTGTAGAAATAGAAAAATCGTAGAATTGTGGAGTTGGAAGGAACCTTCTCTAGCTTTTCATCTGGAGGGGCAGAAGAGCTGATGAACTTTTGAACTAATTCAGTTTGCAGGTGTCTATGGAAAAATCAGATTTATCAAGAGGATACAGGGAAACATCACTGATTTTGGATAAACACAGCCGTTGTATAGGGCATAGCTAGAGGGAAATAACTATATTCCAACATGTCTTCTAGAATGCGTAGAAATTTGCCTCACTTACTGTTGGAGTAGGAGTAACAGGATTTCTGCTTATGTAAACATCACTGTAGTATTGTGTGCATCCTTCTTGGTTAGGTCCCTGGGAACGTGATATTCCATCGGGGCAGCACCCATATCTGGGGGGGTGGGGGGAGAAACCAGTAACATGTTGAAAGCAACCCAATACATCAGCTTTGCCTGCAAATTGCTCATTCAGTGAGCTAGTCCTACCTGCTCAGATGGCAAGAATCAAGTGGGCAACCTTGGCCAAAGGGACCTGCTGCAGCAGTGCGACCATCTGAACAACAGCCATGAGGAGTATGGTTGCAGTCTTGATCATTACCACCACCATTTGGATAAGAATGGGACCGACGGGACACAGAAGACTCCGAGTCAGAATCCCATCCAAGAGGTAAGAAATTGGAGCGAGGACTCTCATTTAGCTGGACCTGGTGATGAGTAGAGCCAGTTTGGATTATTCTTTCATGTCTAGAAACTGAAAAATATAGGAGATAAAGTCGTTTGTACCCATCAAGAAAACATAATATACAATGTTATATAGCTTATAATCATATTTAATTGGGGCAAACTCTTATTAGGTGGTGAGCAGGGGTGGGTTCTAAAATTTTTTACTACCAGTTCTGTGGGTGTGGCTTATTTTGTGGGCATGGTTTGATGGTCATGTGACAATTCTTTAGGATTTAGCAGAGGTACTGGTCTACCAGGCTTTTAACTACTTGCAGAGCCATACCAGTCTACCCATTTGTTTTTGGAGCACACCGGTCTACCCATTTGTTTTTGGTGCATACTGGTCTACCACCACACTGCCTTTTACCACTGATCAGCTGCAGGGCGGCCCTTTGAAGCTCCACAGCAAGAGTTTAAACAGTTTTTTTTCCTTTTAGCCGATCAGCTGGGACTCAGGAGGCAGAGAATAGATGGGGGCAGGGCCAGTCAGAGGTGGTATTTACCAATTCTCTGAACTATTCAAAATTTCCACTACTGGTTCACAAGAACTGGGGAGAACCAGTAGCAACCCACCACTGGTGGTGAGGTACTAAAGGTGGTGAGGTAGAGGTAGTGGTTAGATCTACACACAGGTCTCTCTATTTTCTTTTACCCCAATATCTCTCACCTTCCCTCAACCCACCACATTCTTGCTTACCTGACATAGATCACCGGTACAAGTACAAGGCTTATCACTTGATGTAACACTCAGTCATAATGCAGAAAGTCTGAAAATAAGTAATCATCTACAATACATTCCCATGTTAGAATAATGACCTCTACTATCAATTGTTAGAAATGAGGAGGAGTCTGGTACCATTTTATTAGGCTAACAAATGTTATTATAAGGCATACACTTTGGTGGTCACTCCATACCTCTAATAAAGTGAGTTAGTCTTTCTCAATTTGTTATTCTAATAAGGTGCTACCAGACTACTCCTGATTTTTGGCTACCAAAGACCAACATGGCTCTCCTAGAATATCAATTGCAAGACTGAGTCTATTAGTTTAAGATTTAATTTAAGAGCCTTGGTGGCGCAGTGGCTAAAGTGCTGTTAAAGTAAAGCCAGCTGCCTGCAATTATTGCAAGTTCAAATCTCACCAGGCTCAAGGTTGACTCAGCTTTCCATCCTTTCAAGGTAGGTAAAATGAGGACCTGGATTGTCAGGGCAATAAGCTGACCTTGTGTAAAAAGAACACCGCTTGTGGAGGCCGAAAGCCCTACTAAGCAGGTATATACAAAAGTATGCAGGCTATTGCTTAACACATTGTAAGCCGCCCTGAGTCTCCAGAGAAGGGTGGCATATAAATTGAACCAATAAATAATTTGACAACAAAATAAAACTACACTACTTAAAATAGTGATTTTTGTTTGTTTGTTTGTTTGTTTACAATGTCATTAGGATCATAGCTGAGGCTCTGTAATTGTATATGCCTATAACCTGAAAAAAACCTCAGGGAAATAGAAATGGTTCAAAGACTTAGCTAGCAGCTACCCAGCTACCTTTGTCAGTATCACTGTCACTGAGAAAAGCTGGAAAATTAAGGCAGGACTAAGTGAGCCCAAAGCTTTTTCCTTACAAAACTATAGCCTCTAAGACTTCCATTTCCTTAAAAATGGGAAAGGGGAAAATGTCAAAAAGCTACTCAGAGAAAAGCAAAATAATACTAGTTGAAGGAAGGACAACTTGGCATTTCCAAACCTTCAGTGCCTTGGTCAGGATGGTAGCGGGTCAGTAATGTCCGACGGCTAATATTGAACCCTGTGATGTCTTGCATACTGGGAACCTCTGCAGGAATACAAATAAATATACGGTATTATTCTCTGTAAAAAAAAAAAGCAACCCTCTACTCCCACAACCATCAATTAAAGGGAGCCTACACAATACTTTGTTGTGTAGTGTTAAAATGGCACCATAAAATAGATGGAAATAAAACTCCATTAGAAAACAGACTTTAATACCCAGAGTATACAGTGGAAAATATGACTATTCCTTAAGAAAGAGGCAAAATTTCAAGAAAAAGAGAGTAAGTTAAAATGTAATACAGAAGCGCAAGGAATTCCCATTTGGCTCTCCAGTACCCTAATAATATCCCTTCCAAAACTCCCAAAATGTGTGGAGCAGGGGTGGGTTCTCCTTACCTTTACTACTGGTTTGCAACACGGCCACGCACACGCGCTCTTCTGCACAAGCGCGGAAGCATTTTCATGACATCAGGGTCCGTGGGCGGAGCCTCCCATCGGTTTTACTACCGGTTCTATAGAACCAGTGCGAACCGGGGGCAACCCACCACTGGTGTGGAGCCAAAAACTTGGGATTCTTTGTTTTCCCTGTTTTTTAATCGTTTTAGGGAAAATTTTAAAGGATGAAATGAGTTCCTTAGTTTTTCTAGACTTTCCTGGTCTTACTTGATTTCAATGGCTTTTGATACTATTGATTGTGGTATTTTGGGGGAACCATTTCCAAGGGTTGGGAGTAGGAGGCAGTAATTTACTACTGGGGTGGAGAATTCAGCCTAAGATTGTTGACCAGGAATACTAGCAAAACAAGATCTCTGCTTTGCATAGTTCCCCAGGGTTTGACACTTCATGCTCTTATTTAATATCTATATGAGCTATCTGGGTGAAATTATCCAATGGTATGGGGTCAGATATCACTAATATGTTGATGTTACTCAGTTGAGTATCTCTACTCTGGCCAATCAAATGATATTGCTGAGGTTCTTCTCTGGTTATTAGGATCTGGATGGGGAAGTACAAATTTAAGTTCAACTTTAGAAAGATCTGGTAGCTATGGATTCAAGGACCCTATGTTTTCAGGGATTTTCCACTTCTAATTCTTGATGAGAAAATTATTTAATTTGTTGTAGTGGTTAAGACATCAGGCTATAAACATCAGGCTATAAACACCAACAGAAAGCGTGGATCACAGGACAAAGTAAGTTGTCAGATGCTCCTTTAGAAATCAGCAGCACTGACTTCTTTTTAAAAAAAATGATTCTGACTGGCTTGATATTGGTAGCAAGTAACCAACTCAATTTGATACTAATTTCTGTGGAATAATAATATTGGGAAGTGAGAAGACAATGAACTTTCTCCCCCAAAACCACCTTTAATAGTAACACAACAACAAACCAATTATTTTTTTCAGTGCTTTCTAGATTTTCTAGAAATCACAGATTTCTGTTGTGACCCAAGAAAATCATAATTCGGTACTAGAGAACAAATTTTTGGATCTTAAAAAGTCTAAGGTTTAAGCTTAACTTTTTTATTTGGAAGAACAAAATATAAATCAAGTCACATGTGATCTGAATGAGCCTCCTGCGTTTAATCCCCACAAAACACAAATCATAAAAATATTTTTTCTCTTACTGAACTCCTGAAATTAATTTACTGACTTCAATGTTTGACTGGTAAGGTCCAACTTACTAAGGCAGGAGTTCACTCATTTTTTGCTAAGCTCATTTATTCCAACATGTATCACATCACCCCATTTTTTTTTAATAAGTCAGCAATCAAACATAGGACATGAAGAATACTGAGTCATCAGCTCAACATTTCTGTAAAGGATGTTTCATAAGAGGTATAATTTAACATGTATAAAATGGAAAGGCCTACCAGTTAAACTATATGACAGGGGCATTCCTATCTATTCTAACATCTCTGGTGTCTTGGAAGTAGATACTGAGACACCAGCACTTTGCACTTACGCTGGGGCAGGTGACAAGGTTGTGTATTGCAGCTCCCAAGCATGGTTGGTATCTGTGGCTGTATTTCTTGGCAAATCTCATGACTGTAGAATTTGGAATCACCATCAGCACAGATGACTTGGCGGGTTCGGATACCAGAACTGCAGCTTTTTGAGCACTTGATCAAAAAATGATAAGAATTAAAACAACAAACAATCAGATGAGAAGCAAAGAATCATCAGATGAGGAGCAAAGAATCACCAAGGGCCAGAGACCTTGTGGGTGAAATGCCCCAAAAAGCCATTGATTAAAATATCTATGCTGTGACCATGATCTAACTTTGTCCTACAGGCTATTCAGTTTGGTGACCTCCTTATTGTGGTTATTTTCATTATCCCAGGAGATCAACAAATATTGTATGGATGTAGATGGGTTTTTGTAACAATGTGAAAAAGGGAGCAGCGAAGGGACAAAAATTGGACTATTCCTCTAGGGAAATATGTGTCATACATACCAATCCCCAGTCTCCGATATGCCAGCCAATCTCCTGTATACAATTCTCCCCGATACAGGGCTGGGTGTGCTGAGGTTTTGGTTCTCTCAAGCAAGCAATATCTAAAATCTGAGAGCCCTGTTCAACCTGGCAGCTTACAGTCCTGGTTTGAATACCTTCACCACAGCTTACTGAACACTGTAAAATAATAATAATAATAATAATAATAATAATAATAATAATACCCAAAGGGCTACCTCGCTATTT
>JANHZT010011110.1:121104-131296 GCA_032468215.1 Stegonotus admiraltiensis | reverse complement strand
AAGGCTATTGCTTAACGCATTGTAAGCCGCCCTGAGTCTCCAGAGAAGGGCGGCATATAAATCAAAATTAAAAAAAATAAAAAAATATTGGATGCCTCAGGGAACCAATAAAAGTTGGTTGCAATAGTCTTGTTGCTAAAGATAAAAACCAGGAATTTTCAGTATTCAAGTACTACCACATTTGGGGGGTGGGGTGTAGCTCAATAAAATTATCACTCTATAGTGTATGTTAAAATGTATAATTTGTTTTTGTCTTGTATTTGAAAATCTTAAGTATTTGAAAATTAACAAGAGATCAGTTTCAGTGGTTGGCTAAAATGGTTATTATACTGTACTGGAAAGGGTTGTAATTATCAAGCCAGATAGTAAACTGAAGGGGGAACTATAAACTAGGATTCTCTAGTCCAGAATCTGTATTTGGGATAGTGCCAGTCTCTCTCCAAGTCTGGATTGTACAGCTGTTGTGATACGTCCCTGGTTATTTGGTATTAAGCCATTGCTTGCATCTGGGGAGGATTTATGCAGAATAGAGAAAAATATTCTGATTTCTACTTGTGCATTGATGGTGTACACTAGATCGTAACTTGCATAGGATTTTATAATCTGCGAATGACTGCGTGGTGCTTTATGCCTGAATTAGTGCAAAAATATTTTGTTGACATTTATTTTCATATATTTAAAAAAGCTTTAAATCTTCTCTACTTTCTGCCAAATTTTTAGTTTGAAAGATTTGCAGGAAATATTCACTTTTCATTCCTTCACAGTGAGTTTTTACCCCAGCCAATAGTACCGGTAATTAATTTCACCTCCTTTCTAAACTTTTTCCTTTAACATCTGGTTCAGTACAAGGGACTAATGTAAAATCTACCCCAAAGAAGAATATAGCAAACATTCCACCATTCTGAAATATCAGACTTAGAATAGAACAAAGAAAGGGTTAGTAAGAGATCTCAGTTCTGTCTTCACTAAGGAAATGATAATCCTAAAGAAAATTAAGATTGGTTCATTTCTACATATTAGAATCTCCTATTTTAAACTTTAATTCCATATTAAAATAGAATCATCATGCAATAACTAATAACTACCATCAGTATAATATTATTTATGAATAATAAGTCAAGATAAAAAAAATGCCATAGTTTCTCTCTAATCCCATGAGATATTTTGGTAATCCATATGGAATTCAACCCCCAGAATTCCCCAGCCAGGATGCTGGCTGGGAAATTCTGGGAGCTGAAATTCATTAATCTTAACATTGGCAAGGTTGAGAAACTCTGATCTAATCTGAAAATTGATCTTTATTTAACACATCTTAAAAAATTAAAATTTAATCATTTCATTGGAGAAGCCCAAAGAAACCTTCACGTTTAGACATTGCTCCTTAGATGCTAATGCATACAATCTGGGAAGTGTGCATTTGCTTATTTTTTGGCTCTGGAATCTGGTGTAAACACAAACTATGTGAGAGACGAGTTGACTGACTGACAAAATCTAACTCTGCTGTAAGAAATAAAGCCTTCTTGTTCTATGAAGAATCATCACAAAACATTCAAAACAGGATTAAACTATTTTAAGAAGACGGGCAGAAATAAACAATGCAGTGGTATGGCAACATTTTTCCATGCAGGATAACTCAAATTTGAATGGGAAGAAAATGATCCTGCACAGGGTTGCCAAGCATGTATTATGATGGTGTTGTTTATAAAGTTAAATAAAAACTTTAAATTTTTATATAAAAATATGTGCACTGGCATAGCACAGTACTAGTTTTGCAGTATTTGTGGTCTGCCTTATTGTTTGGTTTTCTGAAGTTTCTCTCTCTTAACAGTCCTAATTCTATAATATAGCATGGCATAATTCCATTTCTGATTTTTAGAGTCATTATTGTATTTATTCACAAGTTTCTTTTCCCCTTCAAAAATAAAGCATTGCTCTTCCCTTATAGTCATTAAATAAGGAACTACAAACAGGGTAGAATTAAGTAATTAAATACTATACAACTTTCTCAACCTGATGCCCTAGAGGTACATTGGAATACTATTCCCATTATCCATTGCCAGCTGGGAATAATGAAATTTATGATCCAAATTATCTGGAGGGCATTCTAATGATGAAGTACTATGATAAATTCCACCAAAGGCTGGCGATGATAGGATAGGCTTGATCAAGTAAATACTTGAGAAATATACTTGGTAGCATTATAGAATCCTGATAGAAAAGAGTAAACTATTGGAATATGTTAAATATGCATACCTGTGTAACTAGATATGTATACTAGATATGTTTATCTCCATACAAGATGGCTTTTAGAATAATGGATAGTTTCCATGTGAACTAATAAGCGAATAGTATTTTGGTGAAAAGGTACAAGGAGATACGAGAAAAGTAGGACTGACCAAGCTTGTTGAAAGTTATAACAATATATGGGAACTATAATATTTGGTAGCCATTACATAGAATAAGGTATTATGCATGGTGGATATTCTGGCTCAGTTCTTCTGGAATGCAAACCTGGCCTGGCCAGCTAGACTGAGTTGTAAAAGAATGAATGGATGGATGGATGGATGGATGGATCTTTTAGTTCAAAAAGTGAACTATAATAAAAGGAACATACTTCTTTTCCTACAGGTGTAAGAAAAAGAACAAGAGACACTGAAGGTACCTTATGGCCCACAGTCTTCAATTGGAGTAGTTGGCAGAAGACAAGTCTAGGTTTTGTTAAATTCAGAAGAGAGAATGGCAAGATTTGATGTAAGCCCTCAAAAATTACGTAATGTTCTTTTCAGATCTGGCACTGAGTAAAACACACCATTTTTTATCATTTTTTATTAAAGTTACATTTCTAGTAAGATAACTTTATCTCTTTCTAAACTAGAACTTGACCAGATGAATCCCTGTCCAAATGTCAATATATGAGAAACACAAATTGATTGAGAGGGTCTGTTCAGTAACCAAATGACAGATGCCACACAAAGTTGGATTTACATTTTGATAACACTATCATGTAAATTGGGTATAAATCTTCTAAAGTGGTGGCCTTTCTGTCCCAGTGAAGTTTTTGGAAACATAAGTACAGTAAATAATTTTGTACATTGAGTTCTATGTATAGGATGTATTCATAAAACTCAATGTATAGGATGCCTTGAATGGTGAAATGGCACATAGCAGTCTATGTTTATTTCCAGAGTCTGTTAACTATTGGAATTTGCCTGCGTGAATTCAACCAGTAAATGCAGGAAAAGCATCCCAAAAGAGTTAATTTGTTAAATGAAAAAGATGTTCACATTTTAGAAGTGCAGGCCACCATGAAATTATTTGCTGTCATAAGTGAATTAAAGTTTTGTCATTACCTTGTGCCTTTTTGTATGCTAAGTGTAATCATAATATACCAAATGATTTTTAAAAAGTGATCAAAGGTCATTTTCAGTGTAATGATGACTTATTGGTAGACCGCTATTCTTATGGATCATCATTAAGAACCACATGCCAAGGAGGTGGAGACACAGTAAGTGTTGATTTCTCCCCAAGGTATTTGTTTTCCCAATCTGAATTAAAAGAATTCAGGGTCAGAGGAAAATGTTTATTCTTTGCTCCATTTACTGTGTTTCACATTGGACAGATCACTGATGTAATGAATACATTGCCACCTATGCACAATAAAGAAGCACATTCCTACACTCATAAAAATTATAGATTAGCAATCAGTTTAACTATAATATCTTAAACATTATAACGTGGGGTGTAATTGAACCTCATTATTTTGTGCTAAACAGAGGAAGTTGCCTTGTACTCAGCCAGACAGCTAGTCCATTATGAAGGCAATCAGCAGGCTCCAACCCTGCAGGTAAGACCACTTGAATCAGGAACTTTATAATTTCCATGAAAAATGCACTCTTTTCCTGCTGTTGTGCCTATACAGAAGAAATCTTGCCTCTAGTGATCTCCATACAAAAAGGATGGTGAGCTGGTTTATATCAAGTTAATTGTGAAGCCATCTATGTAGCACCTACCACATGTAGGTATCACTGTCACAATGTGTGTGTGTTTCAGTGGTGGGTTGCCCCCAGTTCAGACCGGTTCTATAGAACCAGTAGTAAAACCTGAGGGAGGCTTTGTCCACCCACCCCAACAGAAGAGCATGTGCACAGCGGCATTGCAAACTGGTAGTAAAGGTAAGTAGAACCCACCCCTGGTGTGTTTGTATACATTTTCACATTTGTACATGTTGTAATGTATTGATTGCACTGAGTTGGGGATTGTGTATATTCAAGCAAGCAAATGTCTTGGTAACCATGATTTTCAACACAGCATACAGACACCATGGAAGAGGTGACTGACACTATTCTGATCCTGATTGGATCCATGAAATCATGCTGTGTTATTAAGTCACTTTTATAACTGACAATCATATCAGATACCAGTTCTACATTCCCACTTACACGAATGTTTTCATAGGAATTGGGGATCTGATCCAAGTCCAAATTTAAGAGGAAATATTAGCTAAATTCACATGTTGTACTACATTTGTCTTTATTGGTTTTAATATGATATGTGTGAAACTGGCCATTGTTGTCTATAGATCAATTTGTGGTTTAGAATTCAGTGACCCAACTCACTATTAATCATGTAGTGACTGATAAAAGTTCTTAGTGCATCCTGTTTGGTAAAATGTCTTTAAAAGCAGAGTACGTTTTGCATAAGAAACTCATGACCAAATATGTCTCTTTGAGTCAGATAACAAAAAGAGATTGTAAGCACGAGCACAGAGAGCTTCTGAACTTCCTAAAAAATTCTCTCTCTTCTTGGGAGCTAGTTAAGTGCTAGCTACCCATCCCTATCATCTATTTCCTTAAATGCATCCTTTTTTTTCTGTCATAGATACAAAATCTGCTTAACTAACCAGGCTGGTAGGACAGGAATTATTAAGGGGGCGTCAAATTCTATGTTGGCCTAGTTATATCGATTTAATGACTGGTGGATAGTGCTTAACATGGGATAAGGGCAGGGAAGAATTTTGACAGATAGCCAGTCCGTTGCTTTTAGCCATCTGTCAAACTTTGGTCCAGGTTTTGTTTGATTTCCAAATGACAGGTGTGTGTGTGTGGTAGGGGGGGCTGCATGGTGAAGTGCCAATAATTAAGTCAGGCTATTTTGAAATATGAGTTTGACATTAATCCTTTTCAAACAACATTTAACATGGCTCCCCTTTTAAAAGCAACCCAACTATAGGTTTGCACAATGCAGGGGAGTGCTTTCCATTTCTCTTCTCATCACTCATAGTACCTGTCAGCTGGCAGGCAGCTTAGTTTTAAACACTGGTTTAGTACTCTTTTCAGCAGAACTAAATCTCTAAGAATGCTATGAGCATGGACATTGTGCATGATGTGAGAGAGGGAGCCAGTGTATATGGCTGCAGTGTATATGCTTTTTGTGAGTTGTTATTAAGCAGTAGTGTTCAAAAATTCAATATATAGAATTCCTGGGGAGTTGCACTCTGAAAATTACCACTCTCCCTCTCCTGTTTCATGGTACAAACCTATCATCCTCTCCTTTGATCTGCTGCTATTTAGGTTGATTCAGGTCTCTGGGATTAAACTGGCTTGGAATCCTGGTGGGAAAAGTTTGAGTACCCACTTAGAAAGAACTAGGCTCTTTTGTGGTCCTAATCAACATGGTTTTGAAGGATAATGTTCACACCATCAAAACCTACTGTGTTTCCCTGAAAATAAGACCCTGTCTTATATTTTTTTGAACCCTGAAATAAGCACGTGGGCTTATTTTTGGGAAGGTCTTATTATTTTGGGGCATGTGGAGCAAGATGGGGCTCCTCTTGCTGTCTTACCTGATTTCCAGCTCTGTCTCCCTAACCCTAACCAGAGGAAATGGCAAGGACCAGTGGCGCATGCAGTTAAATATTTTCGGAGAGGGCTTATTTTTGTGGGGAGGGGCTTATTTTAGCTCATGTGCTCAAAAGCCTGATTGGGCTTATTATCAGGGGATGTCTTATTTTCGGGGAAACAGGGTACCTCTAGGAATTATGCTGATCATCATCTTGGTTGTTACGTTATCTTAACATACACACTCCCATTCATGATAACTCATACTGCTTAACAAGTCCTGAGTTTTGTTGCTATCTTGTGCCCTTATTTCTCACAACCTTTGGTTCAGGAAGGAAGGATAAAGCAACAGGGTGACCTTAGTTCTCTGAACAATCCATTGCAGGCTGCTGCTTTGCTAAGGAGAATGGAAAAGATTTCTTATGACTTCCAGGTCTGCCCGACACCCGCAGGCTGAAGATTGTTGCATTAACTTGCTGCAGCTTTAAATATCAAGCTTCTGCTCTTTGCTATATTTTTGTTTCTATTATTTTTGCAATGTTTGGTCTAGCTTATCATACCCATGGCAGCGTTTGGCTGAACAAGGCAACTTTACAATATAACTTTAATGAACATAACTGGAATGCTTGATATTTCATGGAACCATTAGAAGCAGGCTTGTGCCTGGTAAAATTATCATCCCATTTACCTCAGTTAGTGAATCAACTTTTAGTGCTCTTTAGATGCCCGGTTTGAACTCCTATCACAGCCTGGTAGCATGCAAATTGTGAAAGTTAAGGTCCAATGTATTTGGAGAATACCAGTTTAAAAAGGCTGCTCTCTACTGACCAGCAATTCTCTCCAAGTCCTTGAGATAGGAAGTAACATATGCCTCTTTCCCTGCTTTGCTATACCAGTAGTCCTCAATTTACGACCACAATTAAGCCCAAAAGTTCTGCTGTTAAGTGAGACATTTGTTAAGTGAATTCTGTCCATTTTATGACCTTTCTTGCCACAGTTGTAAAGTGAATCACTGCAGTTGTTAAATTACTAACAGTAATTAGTAAATTAGTAACAGTATAAAACAGTAACAGTAAAGTAAAATTAGTAAATGAATCTGGCTTCCCCATTGAGTTTGTGTGTCAGGAGGTTGCACAAGATGATCACATGACCCTGGGACACTGCAACCGTCATAAATTCATGCCAGTTGCCAAGCATCTGAATTTTGATCACATGACCATGGGGATGCTGCAACGGTTGTAAGTGTGAAAAACGGTCATAAGTCACTTTTTTTCAGTGCCGTTGTAACTTCAAACATCACTAAAATGAACTGTTGTAATTTGAGGACTACCTGCATAAAGAACTCAAGTATGCAAATCCTGATCTTGCAAAGCCTGCCAGCACTTTTAATTTTCTTCTCCCATTCAAATAAATAAATAAATAAATGAGAAAGAGGGGGGGAAAAAACAAAAACAAAATTCCAAATCTGTTTTCAGGATCAAGCACACACGTACAACTGCTCCACTCCAGATAATCTGTGGAATTGTTCCCACAACTACGTGAGCCTGTAGCAACACGATTCTTTCATCAGCCGATGGCAACCACCGCAATTTGTGTCACCCACAGCTGCTTGCCTTGCCGTGAACCAAGTTGGCTGGGCTTCTGGCATTCACGGGAATGTCTGGTTATTCCTGTGGCTGCTTCCCTCTTCCAAAATACACAGAATGGAGACAAAGCAGGTGCAGGGGGGGAAAAAAACCAAGTAACCCACTTATAAACAAGTGCTCTCAATCTTAACTAGCACATGCAAACTCTACTAAATGTATGAACTGAGTGTACAAGGTTGGAAGGAGGACATCTCATACGAAACAAGCAAGGCTACCTGCTCCCCATTGAAGTATCACAGCTTTATGCTATGTTAGAAAAAAAGGGGCTCTGAACGAGTTAACTGTAAGTTAATTTCACATGTAAACATTCCTTCTTCTTCGCCTGCCAAAAATCACGATATTTATCCCTAAATGTTCTCTCTTTTGCATGACACTCTTTCGCATCTAACTTCTGAAACTTGATCAAGCTGATTAAAGCAGGAGTGGACAGCGAGAGGCACCACGATTTAGTCAGTAATGCAAAACCCACCCTCCTTACCTGATGCTGGATCTGCTTGTCAGTCAGGGCAAAGTGCTCACTGATGCCACTCCTGGAGGGTGAGGAGACCAAATCCACAGCGTCTCTCAGATTGGAGCTCCGTCAGTGGCTCTGACACTCTGTCTTGCCTTCAGCTTCTGTTTGATTACTAATTCTTTACAGCACAGGAAAAGGAGAGTTGGGTTTCATTTAACCCTTTCAGCCGCAAAAGCTCCTTCATGGTTATCCTGTGTTTAAAAGCTGGAGTTGCAACTCTATAGAGACATGAGAGAACTCAGATCGGGATGATTTGCTTCTCTTTCAGATAAACATTGTTTTATTCAAAAAGACTGTGTTGTTACAGAAGTTACTGCCAAGGTGGGGCCTCTCTGAATTAAATTTTATTTTAGCCAGAGGCTAAGAAATCATCAAAAGACAAGGTAGAGGCACGAAAAAATCTCTAACTGGAGCCATAGTTTCTTCATCTATTAAAGCTCCATGTGTAAGCAATGAGAAATTTAAATAATATTGCAGCTAGAAAACAGGCACACTCTGGAGTTTATATCTAAAGAATTCCAACTGTTGTCCAGGACTCTCTCCATCTATGCAATGTGGTAAGTTACTTCTTGGGACAGAAGTCTGGAGAATATACACAGACAAATTTGAATTGTAAGATATGAAAGTACTTGATCCCACATTTTACATTAAGCATATAATTAACTCCAGGATTTGTATTCACACAACACACTGAACTATAAATTAAGTGGATAGGGATGATACAACATGCAGGTAGTCCTCTACTTACAGCAGTTTGTTTAGTGACTGTTCAAAGTTACAACAGCACTGAAAAAAAATGACTTATGACCATTTTTCACACTTATGACCATTGCAGTATCCCGATGATCACGTGATTTACAACCAGATGTTTGAAGAATGTTTCAT
The DNA here is from genome assembly GCA_032468215.1 of Stegonotus admiraltiensis. Classification (NCBI taxonomy): domain Eukaryota; kingdom Metazoa; phylum Chordata; class Lepidosauria; order Squamata; family Colubridae; genus Stegonotus; species Stegonotus admiraltiensis. Next base: position 122,414 of record JANHZT010011110.1, on the reverse strand, counting down.
ATTTATGATGGTTGCGGTGTCCTGGGGTCATGAGATCATCTTTTGAGACTTTCCGACAAGCAAAATTAATGGGGAAGCCAAATTCACTTAACAGGGGTGAAATGCTACCGGTTCGCTTCGGTTCGGGCGAACCAGTAGTGATAAAAACTATTAGTACTTCCGAACTGGTATTTCCAATGATCAGCTGTGCTGAGCAGTTTAGCTTCGCTAGAAAGCAGGAAAGCAGGACAATATACTAGACAAATGTATCTGCACAATATCTTTATCCATTAATATGTTGACTCAGGGTTGACTCAGCCTTCCATCCTTTCTAAGGTGGGTAAAATGAGGACCCGGTTTGTGGGGGCAATAAGCTGACTTTGTATAAAATATACCAAAGTATGAAGGCTATTGCTTAACGAATTATAAGCTGCCCTGAGTCTCCGGAGAAGGGCGGCATATAAATAAAAAATAAAATTTAAAAAAATCTTTATTTTTTATATAAAGTTTATTGTCATTGTATGTATATACACAAATGTGGCAAGAAAAATTGTAAAATGAGGCATAACTCACTTAACAAATTTTTTACTTAGCAACATAAATTCTAGGCTCAGTTGTGGTCGTAAGTCGAGGACTACCTGTACTAGATTACAATGTGGATGGCTAATTTGTGCATGAATATGTTACACAAGCCTTCAGTTTGCAGCCATTCAGAAAACACAGGGCATGTAGAGTCAAGCACTGTGCTACTTATTTTCTTGTTATCTAAGTTTCTCAGTTTCTGGGTTTAACAACCAAACTAGTGTGCTGTACTAACCCATCCTGCAGATGGAAAAGACAATTTAAACCTTACTTGCTATGTTATCCAGATCCAAACTAGGATTCTGCATACTAGTTATAATTTATCAAAGTGATGCTCAGTCTTTAAGTCTTTTACATACTTTTCTAGTATATATTTGGTCCTAATGACATTGCATTATGTAGTTATGGTATCTCAGCTTAATCCACCTCCTAAATATTTGTGAGGATCATACAAGGAAAGTTGAATTAGGACAATATACTAGACAAATGTATCTGCACAATATCCTTATCCATTAATATCTTTATTTTTTATACAAAGTTTATTGTCATTGTACATATATACACAGTATACCCATACAACGAAATTCATAAAACACCCAGAGACCAAGCCCAACACACATGACAATCCCCAGACACATCCTCACCCACCAAAAATTCCCCACCCCTAAACCACCCAAGCATCCACACAACAGACCAAGTAATGCTGTCCAACAGCTCACTGATGGTGGCCCTTTAGTTCATTGTTGAGT